>JAJJMB010004080.1:651782-712620 GCA_023531105.1 Papaver atlanticum | reverse complement strand
AAACAAATTACAAAAATTCATTATACATATACGCTTGATTCCAAGTTTAACAGCACAAAACCTGCATTAAATTCAATCCTTAAATGCCGCTGTTGACATTATAACAAAGCTAATACTCCCCCTAAAGGTATTTGATATTCCAAGGGCGCTCAGTTCTTCCCCATTAGGTTTGAGCAATCTGTATGCTCCATCGCCTGCTTTAGCGATGACTGTGAGTGGTCCTTCCCAGATGGGAGCAAATTTTACTGACTCGCCGGTATGGCGGGATCTCGCGCCAGGCTTTATTGCCTGGGCTAAATTGCCTCTGATGAACACGTTTGTTGTATTCTCGGGCTAACCACCAATGGTAATTTTCTATTCTCTGGAGAGCTATTTCTCGGTTTTCCTCGAGATCGTCTAGCTTATCGAGTATCATGTCCGAGCTTAGGTTCTTTTCCCAAGCCTCCTTCTTGGTTGTTGGGATCATCGTTTCAGTTGGTATGATCTTTCGTGCCATAAGTGAGAGCGAAGGGAGTCATCCCTGTTGCTTCTCTTCGTGTGGTCCGATAGGCCCATAGAACATTGTGTAATTGTTCACACCAGCTAGCCCCATGTCCATCCAGCTTCTTTTTGAGAATGTCGGCGATGGCTTTGTTAGTGGCCTCTGCCTGGCCATTACTCTCGGGGTAGATGGGTCTGGACTTATTCTTCTTGATCTTAAAGCAGTTAAAGAGGAGATCAATATTTTTCCCTCGGAGTTGGGCCCCATTATCTGATACAATGGCGGCTGGGATACCTAAGCGGCAGATGATGTGCTCGAAAAGAAATTTAAAGACATCATGATCTCTGATGTGTCTGAGGGCTGAGGCTTCTACCCATTTGGTAAAGTAATTTATGGCCACGATTAGGTATTTTCGTTGTCCTGTGCCAGCTCATAGGGATCCAAAGATATCGACCCCCCATTTGGAAAATGGCTAGGGGCTTAGTACAAATTTCAAATCCATTGACGGTGCATGCCTTCTTTTGCCAAATTTTTGGCACTCTAAACATGATTTTGCCATCTACTTTGAGTCGTCGTTCATGCGAGGCCAAAAGTATCCTTGTAATCTGGCTTTGTGAGCTAGGGATCTTCCCCCGCTATAGTTTCCTGCGTAACCATAGTGTATTTCTTTCAATATTTCTTGGCCCTCAGCAAAGGAAAGGCATCTAAACAAAGGTCCAAAATATGACTGTCTATATAGTACGCCGTCTCTATGTTGATAATTTCCCGATCGGGATATCACTTTGTGTGCGATCCTTTGGTATCTTGGGAGATCGCCATTCGCTAGGTATTTCATGATTGGGGTTCTCCAATCTTCCTCGGGCAAAGCCTCATTTTGGCTTGTTGTGTCCATATTAAGGATTTCCATATCTCTTTTTATGGGTATGGAGGGAAGTTGTACCCTTTCGATTCTTACGTTTGTGGCCTCCGGATCCATAGTCATAGAGGCAATGAAAGCTAAGGCATCGATATGCCTATTGTTGTTCCTATTTAGGTGTCTGAAAGTGATGTTAGGTATCTGTCTAATGTAATGTTTGGCGAGTTGAAGATATCGCTGCAAACACGCATCGGAAGCTTGATATATTCCATCTATCTGTCGGACGATAAGCTGTGAGTCACTCGTGAGTCTCACTTCATCGATGCCAAGTGCAATTATCACTCGTAGAGCATGTATGAATGACTCGTACTTGGTTATGTTATTTGTAGCGGGGAACTCTAGCCTTAGGCTATAAATTATCCTATGGCCTGTTGGAGTCGTAAAGACCATTCCGATGCCGGATCCTTCTGAGTTACATGACCCGTCTACAAAGATTTCCCATCGCCTTGGGTTATCTAAGCGAAGCAGCTTGGGTGGATCTTCTAGCTCGTCCTCCATTCCTGGGATTTCTTCGACCTCATAGGTATCCTCCAGAGGGAAGTCGGCCAAGAAGTCCGCAACCACCTGGGTTTTGATTGTAGTATGGGTTTGATATTTTACCCCAAACTGTTTGATTTGTGCTCCCCATTTGGAGATTCTACCCGCCCTATTAGAATGGTCCAGTACAGATTCTATTGGTGCTTTTGTAATGACGGTCACAATGTGCGCATGGAAATATGTCTGTAATTTCTGTGTTGCGTAAACTAAGGACAGCAAGATCTTCTCGATTTTCGAGTAATTCTTCTCTGATGAAGTCAGAGTCTTACTTATGAAGTAAATGGGATTTTCTACCCCTTCTTCTATGCGAGTGAGTACTACGCTAATAGAAATGCTAGTTGCTGATAGATAAATATAAAGATCTTCGCTTGGGTTTGGCTTCTATAATATAGGCAGGGTAGCCAAACGTTCTTTGATTTTTTGGAATGCCTCTTCGCATTCGGCACTCCATGAGAATTTCTCCCCCTTTTTTAGAGTATTGAAGAAATCTTTCCATTTATCGGAAGATCTGGCGATAAACCTTCCTAGGGCTGCCAACCGTCCATTTAATCTCTGCACGTCTTTGACTGTGGCTGGTGATGGCATCTCGAGTATGGCTTGCACCTTAGCCGGGTCAACCTCGATGCCTCGTTTGGTGACCAAGTATCCTAAGAATTTTCCTGAAGTTACCCCGAAAGAACATTTGTCTGGGTTAATTTTCATGTTAAACTTCCTCATTTGTTCGAAAATTTCTTTGAGATCGTTTGCATGGTCTCGTGGAAGTTTGCTCTTGACGAGCATGTCGTCCACATATACCTCTAGGGTTTTGTGTATCCAACTGTCAAACATTTTTTCGACCATTCTCTGGTAAGTCGCGCCTATGTTTTTTAGTCCGAATGGCATCTTGGTATAATAATATATACCTCGGGGAGTGAAGAAGGCAGTATACTCTTGGTCTTCCTCGGCGAGTGGGATTTGGTTATAAACGGAATATCCATCCATGAGGGACAGTAGCCCGTATCCAGATGTTGCTTCAACGAGATGATCAATATTGGGGAGTGGAAAGCTGTCCTTTGGACATGCCTTATGAAGATCACTAAAATCAATGCAAATTCGTACTTCTCCATTTTTATTTGGTAGTATCACCATGTTGGATATCCATATCGGATATTGTACTTCTCGGATGACTCCTGATGCTTCCTTTTTCTCAATTCGTTTTGAATTGCTTCGTGGTATTTTGGTGTTACCTTCCGCATCTTTTGCCTCATGGGCTTATGTTTTGGTTAATTTTCAGGTGATGTCTACAGACTTTAGGGTCTATCCCAAGCATATCTTCTATGCGCCATGCGAAGACATCAGAATATTCTTTTAATACTCGTACGAGCTGTTCTTCTTCCTCTCTGTCGAGGAGAGTTCCAATCTTAACCATTCCCGGGTTTTCGGGTGTTCTGATGTTTACTTCCTTCGTGGGTTCCGAGGCTGAGAAGTTTGACCTGAGCTCTCCAACATAAGAGAGGTTTTGTACTTGCAGGAGGGACTCCATGGGTGAGTCCGAAGTTGGTACATTGTCCGAGGCTGGTACCTTGTCCGAGCGCCTCGCTTTATTTGTTACTACTATGTATGCATCAATTTCAGCCTGCCTCTTAGCATCCTTGGCTCTTTTCTTCTTTGCTCTTGGGGAATTTACTCTATTCTCGCCATTTTGTACATCCATGTTGTAACAGTACTTAGCTTCGCTTGAGTCGCCCATGATCTCTGCGATCCCCTTGGGCGTTGGAAACCTTAGCCTTTGGTGATAGGTCGAGGCGACCCCCTTGATCCCATGGACCAAGGATCGCCCGAAAATAGCTGTATAGGGTGAAAGTACATCCACCACATAGAAAGTGGTTAGGGTGAGGATTTTTTCCACATGGATTTCTAGGGTGAAATCGCCCCTTGGACGGGTCGACGAGCCATTGAAACAAAATATATTATAGGTAGATGGTATTAGGCACTCGTCTTTAAGGTCCAACTTTTTGAATGTCTGGTAAAATAAGATTTCGACAGAACTTCCTCCGTATATCAGTATCTTAGGCATTTCCCATGGCAATACCTTAGGTTTTTCTTCCTTGTCCCCGTGTTCAGGGAGCGCGATAGCCATCATAACCATTAGTGGATCGTTGTGGTTTAGTCCTCCATCAGGTGCCTCAGAGGCTGAGAAGCTGATAGGTTGTTTCATCCACTCCTGCATAAGAGGTTCTTTTGCCATGTTGAAGACTTCATCACCTTCGAAGTTTCGCTTGTGGATTCGTCTCGTGATACTTCCTTATGGTATGGGAACAATGATAGATGAGTACGATATCGTACTGCATCCCAAGTATTGTTCCTCGCGAGGAATTTCCACACGATGTACTGGTGCTCATGCGGTTGGTGATAGACGCATTTATGTGTCTATTTTATTGTATATATTTTTAGTACCCATTTTTGTACTTATTATGGTGTTTTATGTCTTTGTAGGTATTTTTAGAGAAATAAGCTCTTGCGACGAAATTGGCTCGTAAAGTGGTGTTTTACACCCCAGGATGGAGTACTAAAGGCACCCCATAAATACACCGGAAGCACCCAAGAAATACACCGGAGGAACCCCGAAAAAGTGTTGAAAACACCCTAGAAACAGTGTTAAAGGCACCCACCAAAATTACTAAAGGCACCCTAAAAATGGATAAGGGCGCCCCCAAGGCAGCCGAGCTGCTAAAGGCACCCGCGTTTTGGATTCAGGGCACTTCACCTTCATCGTTTGAAAAATAATTTTGGCGGGAAAAAATTCATTTTTCTGCATAATTCTCTGTTGGATTTTTGGAGTAGTTTCAGTGAGATTCAATCACTGATTTTGATTGGGAAAGATGTGATATGCCCAAACAATGGTGGTAGTGCATTCATTTCAATTAAATCACAGAATATCATCAAACAAGGGGTGTATTATTCTCGGAATATATTTCTGAGATATTTTGGAAGAAACTCATTGATTGGAAGTTATATTATCCTGGAATGTTATTCTGCATTGACTGAGGGATATTTGACGCGTAAAGAGATAAACAGAACATTTCATGTCACGCAGAGAAAGAAAATGAGAAATTATTCCCGAGAATAATATTTCTTTACTGTGAAGATTTTTGGGAGTAATTGGCGAGATTTGGAGGAGCTTCTGGGTTATAAATAGCTTCTGGGATGTAGAGGAAAGAGTTAGAGAGAGTTGGGAGCAGTTAGGAAGAACCAGAGAGTCGAGAAATCAAGTGGCAGAAAAACTCCATTTTCTGCTGCTGTGAAGAACATGAAGAACATTAGACGCACGCAGAACCGTCGTTTTTTTTAACAGTGACAACGACAACTGTTTGTGGGTCGTATTGCGACAGTGTCAACAACACTTCATTTTTATCGTTCTCTGTAACAGCTCGGTTTGTAACGAACAAAAGTGTTACAAACCCGGTTTTTATCAATTTTTCTCCTATTTCATCATTTGTGAACAATTTTTGAGCATTAATAAAGATGAATTTTGAGCATGTTTCCATGATAATGATGAGCTAATTCTCGCGTAATCAAGGCACAGAGGAAGCTATTTATGCATGAATAATTGGTAACTATTCTATTTTTCTCTAATTTGTATTTTATAATTCACTCAATCACTACTTTGTAGAATTTTAATTGTTTGCATAATTTTTCCTAATTAGTTGTGATTCAATTAGATAGGTTATGCTTTGGTTAGATAATCTATGCTTAAGGGATACAATTAATGTTTGAAGAATATGCTTGATAATTTGTGAATTAAGAAAAAGAGATTTTAAAAATAATTAGAGTTTTGGAATTTCTATCATCATTTATTCATGTGTAATAGTGGAATCTAGTGTCTTGGTTATTTTCACTCTAAAAAAAACAAAATTGGATTTAAATTTTCTCTACTTTTGGTTTAAATAAATCTAATTTCAATTGTTTTCACAAGTCTGAACAAACCCATTCTTACCACTATCAAAATTTGATCAATTTTTGGCGCCGCTGCGACGCGGACTTGTTTTTTAAGTTAGAGTTTTTAGATTTATTATTTTTTTAGATTTTTTTTATTTTTTAGATTTTTATTTTTTATTTTTTATTTTCTCTTTGTTCTATTTTACGTTTCTTTGGGTATATTTCTTTGTGCTACAGGTTTGGAGTTTGGACCGAAAAGAATTTAAGCCAAAGACTTTGGTGACTAAGAGAATAGGAGCCAAAGATAAAAGCTAAAAGAAAAGGAAAAGAAATACAAAGAATTTTATTTTTATTTTTATTTTCTTCTTTTATTAGGTTTTTAGATTTTTATTTTATTTTTATTTATTTTTAGATTTTATTTTTAGAAACTGTATATAGGAATTTATTTTTGTATTTTATTTTTATTTTTTGGGACATTTGAACACTTGGACATTATTTTATTTTTAAACCCTACGGAAGGGTAGTTTTAAATATAAACTGTTTGCAGGGAAGGACGACGATTACGATATCGTCTTAGCCCCTCGGGTTCGTACATGACATAGGAGTCGTGGCCCGAGTCGACGTCAGCGGTTCTTCGCCCGTCTAGTACGGGAGGTAAGTTTTTTGAAACACCTGCGAATCCCCTTTTAGCGGGTTTATTGTCTGCCTTAAGGTGAATATATGTTGAGGACTGAATACGGACTTTAATTTCCTAGTAAAGGGCAAGGACTGGCCATACAAGATAAGGGTTCGGATTTCATCACCGTTCTCTTCTTGCCGGCCTTAGGAAAACATATCCTACGCGAACCCAAGCCTAAAATATTTACAAGAACGAGACCTATAGGGTAACGCGCTTAATAGGAAAGTCGTTCGAAAAATATTGGTTGCTCTTCTAAGCATACTTTGAAGTTCAGGAAGATTACTGTAAGTCGATTAGAGCCGCCTTGTAACCCAGGGAAGCGTTTCCAAAGAGGTGGGGGTATCAAAGATCCTCTGAGCTTCCCCTACTTCTCTTCGACTCACTTTATTCGGATCGTTCAAGAGAGGTTTTCTTAGATTGTAACGAATTCCTTTTCGAAGGATTAGAAGCTGGTCTAGAAACAATCTAAGTGGAGCCATCATGCTTGTTGTTTGCTAGAAATTTTTAGGTTTGTTTGGGTGGAGTCAGCCTGCTGTGTGTTTGCTTAGAACCTCCCTTCTTTAGGATTTTTATTTTTATTTTTATTAGTGTATGCCAAAATCGCTCAAGTCCATTAGTGAGTGTGCTTGGAAAAGAGACACTTTTGGCCGTTTGATTAGTGACGAGCCCAGAGGTTTTTCTTTTGAAGACGGGGAGCTCGAAGACTCTTCTTTGGAGAGCCCTGTTTTTGGAAACTTCAATTTTGAGAATTTAAGTCTTAGTGAGGAATTCACCCCTAGGATTTTTACTGTGCCAACAATGACAACTTTGAAGGAGTACATGTACCCAACTAGGACCAACAGACCATCGTGCATTAAGTTGCCAGCCTCTATGGCTAGTTATGAGTTGAAACCTGGTATTCTTCAGATGATCCCTATATTCTTAGGAAAAGATGATGAAAACCCTTACTTTCACATTAGGGACTTTGAAGAAATTTGTGGAACAATTAATATTAAAGACCTTAGTGAAGAAGTCTTGAAACTTAGAATGTTCCCCTTTTCCCTGAGAGATAAAGCCAAGACCTGGCTTAACAACCTACCACCTGAATCCATAAAAACATGGCAGGAACTTATTGATGCCTTCTATTTTAAATTCTACCCTAAGCATAAAACTGTAGCTGTTAGGCAGAAAATTAGTGCTAGTGTACAACAAGAGGGAGAATCTCTTTATAGGTTTTTAGAGAGATTAATTGATCTCTTATCCCAATGTCCTCACCATGGGTTTGACAAAATGAAACTAGTAGGGATTCTTTATGATGGTTTGGATTATTCGCCAAAGCCACGGTCGAGTCTTTGTGCGCTGGTGAGTTCACTAGTAAAAATGCTGATGATGCGTTTTCCTTCTTAGAAGATGTCGCTGAAAAATCCCAATAGTGGGAATCTTGTGTTGAACCCCCTAAAAGACTCTTAATCAATAGAAGTAACACGAATGTAGTTGATACAGGCTTTGGGGCTGATGCTAAGTTTACTGCTTTATCTAGAAGGTTAGAAGCTTTGGAATTGAATCAATCTAAACATAGGTCTTTTGCTGAACCTGATAATAGGATTAGAGCCTCTCAAGTCTCTAGTTGTGGAATAGAACCCAGTAACTCATTTTGGGAAGGTCAGGATAGTGAAGAGCAAGCCCATGCTGTTTATAACAATGCTAGATTTGAAAACCGACAGAAGTTTGACCCCTATTCAGAAACTTACAACCCTGGTTGGAGAAACCATCCTAATTTCTCTTGGTCTAAAGGACAGAGTCAAGGCCAGTCTAGTAATTCTCAGCCTCCCCCAGGTTTTGGTTATAATAAGAACCCTTCAGGTCAAGCCCAGCTCCAGAACCCTTCTGAGAATAGAATAACTATCTTAGAGGAATCTCTTAGTTTATTAAAAAGGAGCCAGGACATGTTCGTAAAGACTCAAGAAGTATTACTAAAAAACTAGGCTAGTTTTCAAGAGGAAACCCAGCAGAATTTTCAACATAATGCCAAGTCTCTTGCTAAGTTAGAACTTCAAGTTAGTCAAATGTCTAAGATTCTAAGTGGGAGAGATAATGGGAGTTTTCCTAGTCAGACTCAACCTAATCCTAGAGGAGTTCATGAAATAGGAGGAAGATCATCTGATCATGTGAATGCAATCAAAACCCTTAGGAGTGGTAGAGAAATAGACAATAAGGTTGCCATGCCTGATAGTGAACATGCTGTAGTTCACCCTTCTGAATTAGAAGATGAAGATATTGATAGAACCTCTAAGGAGACTGATAAGGCCCCTGATAAGCCAAACTTTGTTCCTAGAGCCCCATTCCCACAATTGCTGGTACCAACTAAGAAGGAGTCCACTTTTAATGACATTTTGTAGGTTTTTAAGCAGGTAACTATCAACCTTCCATTATTAAATGCAATTAGGAAGATTCCTCCTTATGCCAAGTTCCTTAAGGACTTGTGTACGCGAAAGCGTAAGCTTGGTGTCCATAAGAAAGCCTTCCTAGCTAGTCATGTGAGTTCTATTATTCAGAATACAACTACTCCTAAGTATAAAGACCCAGGTTCCCCTACCATTGCCTGTACAATAGGTAAATACCGTGTTGAGAAAGCACTGCTTGACTTACGAGCCAGTGTGAACTTACTCCCATACCATGTGTACCTTGAGCTAGGACGTGGTGAGATGAAACCTACCCAGATAACACTTCAGTTAGCTAATAGGTCCGTAAAAATTACTCGTGGTGTGATCGAGGATGTTCTTATTGAGGTCGACAAGTTTATTTATCCAGTGGATTTTGTTATCCTAGATACCCAACCTGTCCCTGACCCAGAGAACCAGATACCGGTAATTCTAGGTCGCCCGTTTTTAGCTACATCTAATGCGATCATCAACTGTCGAAACGGTATTATGAATCTGTCTTTTGGTAACATGACCATTGAGCTGAACATTTTTCATATTGGTAAGCTACCCTCTGAACTAGATGACTCGAGCATAGAAGAGATCAACATGATAGGAACATTAGTCGAGGAGTCATTACCAAACACTTTGTTAGAAGATCAACTCGAGAAATGCCTAGCCCATTTTGGGATTGATTTTGATGATGATAATGTGATTAATGAGGTGAATGCTTTGTTAGATTCAACCACTTTGTTTGATACTAGCAATGTTTGGAAATCTAAGTTCGAACCATTACCAGTTTCTGAGTCTACTCTAGTTCCTTCGTTAGGTAAGCCTCCTAAGTTGGACCTTAAACCATTACCAGAAACCTTGAAGTATGTGTTTTTAGGCCCAGCTGAAACTTTACCTTTGATTGTAGCATCCAACTTGGATAGTGATCAGGAAAGTAGGTTAGTAACCGTTCTTCAAAACAACAAGGAAGCCTTAGGATGGACCATAGCAGACATTAAGGGTATAAGTCATACAGTTTGTATGCATCAGATTTATTTAGAGGAAGAAACCAAACCTTCTAGGAAGATGCAACGTCGACTAAACCCTAATATGAAAGAGGTAGTTCGAACCGAAGTTCTTAAGATGTTAGATGCAGGCATTATCTACCCTATTTCAGACAACAAGTGGGTCATCCATGTTCAGGTTGTCCCCAAGAAATCCGGTATTACTGTAGTCCAGAATGAAAACAATGAGTTAATCCCAACTCGAGTGACCACGGGTTGGCGTGTTTGTATTGGCTATAGGAAATTGAACAAGGTTACTAGGAAGGACCACTTTCCCCTTCCTTTCATCGACCAAATGCTAGAGAGATTAGCTGGACATAGTCACTACTGCTTCTTAGATGGCTACTTCGGATATAATCAGATCGTTATTTCCCCTGAAGACCAAGTAAAAACTACTTTTACCTGTCCCTTTGGTACCTTTGCGTATAAACGCATGTCTTTCGGGCTTTGTAATGCCCCTGCAACTTTTCAGCATTGTATGATGAGCATATTTTCTGACATGGTAGAATGGTTCTTAGAGGTCTTTATGGATGATTTTTCAGTATTTGGTTCGTCTTTTGATGAGTTCTTGCATCATCTGTCATTAGTTTTGACTAGGTGTAAGGAGAAGAATTTAGTGCTTAATTGGGAGAAATGTAATTTCATGGTTCGTTCAGGAATTGTTTTAGGGCATATCGTATCTTCTAAGGGTATAGAGGTAGATAAAGCCAAAGTTGACCTTATTAAGAATTTACAGGTCCCAAAAACCGTAAGAGATATTAGGTCATTCTTAGGGCATGCAGGTTTCTATCGTCGATTCATTAAGGATTTTAGCTTAATTTCTAGACCTCTTTGCAATTTGCTTGCAAAAGATGTTAAGTTTGTCTTTGATGATGCGTGTTTAGAGGCTTTTGAGAAGCTTAAGACTTTACTCACTACCGCCCCCATAGTTCAGGCACCCAACTGGAACCTACCCTTTGAGATCATGTGTGATGCTTCAGATTTTGCTATTGGTGTTGTGCTAGGTCAGCGAGAAAACAAATTACTCCATGTGATTTACTATGCTAGCAAAACTCTGAATGATGCCCAGTTGAACTATACTACTACGGAGAAGGAACTGTTAGCCATTGTGTTCGCCTTAGACAAGTTTAGATCCTATCTCTTAGGTTCTAAGGTTATAATCTTCACTGATCATGCTGCTTTGAAGTATCTTCTTTCCAAGAAGGATACAAAACCTAGATTGATTAGATGGATTCTATTGTTGCAGGAATTTTCCTTAGACATTAGAGACAAAAAAGGTGCAGAAAATGTAGTAGCAGACCACTTGTCTAGGATTTTTGTGGATACCCCTAATGATTTTCCTCCTGTTAGAGACAGTTTTCCTGATGAACAACTGTTCTTTGTTACCCAATCACCTTGGTATGCGAATATAGTGAACTATCTTGTTACTGGTTGAATGCCCCAACATTGGGGTAAACAAAGATCGTTCTAGATTTTTAGCTGAGGTTAAGCATTTCTTTTGGGATGATCCTTATTTGTTTAAGTATTGTCCAGACCAGATTATTAGGAGATGTATACATGATTGATCAGTCAAGTATTATTTCCTTTTGTCATGATCATGCTTGTGGGGGTAACTTTAGTGCTAAGAAGACTGCTGCTAAGATATTGCAGTGTGGATTCTATTGGCCTTCGTTGTTTAAAGATTCCCACAGTTACTGTGTTACTTGTGAACGTTGCCAGAAATTAGGAACCATTTCCCGTAGGAACATGATGCCCTTGAACCCTATCTTAGTTGTTGAGGTCTTTGATGTGTGGGGTATTGACTTTATGGGTCCGTTTCCTAATTCTTTTGGTAACTTATACATCCTTGTCGCTGTAGACTATGTCTCTAAGTGGATTGAGGCGGTTGCATGTAAAACCAATGACCATAGGGTCGTAGTCCAGTTTTTGAAAGAGAATATACTTACACGTTTTGGTACGCCGCGAGCTATAATTAGTGATGGAGGTTCACACTTTTGTAATAGACCATTTGCTCTTTTAATGAAACAGTATGGTATTACCCATAAAGTAGCTACCCCATATCACCCAAAGACTAGTGGTCAGGTAGAGGTCTCCAATAGGGAAATTAAGCGTATTTTAGAGAAAACAGTTAATCCTAATAGGAAAGACTGATCATTGAGGCTTACTGATGCCTTATGGGCTTACCGTACTGCGTTTAAGATACCCATTGGAATGTCACCCTATCGTTTAGTATTTGGCAAGGCATGTCACCTGCCTGTTGAGTTAGAGCATAAAGCCTATTGGGCTATTAAGCAGCTAAACTTTTCACTTGACAAGGCAGGAGCTCACAGAAAACTCCAGCTCAATGAGTTGGACGAGATTCGTAGAGATGCATACGATAGTGCTAAGGAGTATAATAACAAAATGAAACTTGCGCATGATAAGAATATTTTACGAAAGTCATTTTCTCCAGGTCAAAAAGTTCTTCTGTATGACACATGTTTGCATCTATTTCCCGGGAAGTTGCACTCTCAGTGGACCGTTCCTTTTATGGTCCGTACTGTTTTTCCTCATGGAGCTGTTGAGATCGAGACACCGGATGGTTCTTTAAAGGTCAACGGTCAGAGATTGAAACCCTTTTTAGAGCCCTTTCCTATAGGTGATGTTGAGGAGGTCCCTCTGGAGGACCCTGCTTACCCTTGATTGACCATCGAGGTCATTGTATGTTGTATATTATTTTGTTTTTTTTTTGCTTTCTCTCTTCACCCAGGTACTATCTTTCCAACTTCTCCTTGTGTTATTTTTGGTACTACTCTTTCATTAGAAACATTGAGGACAATGTTAGATTTAAGTTTGGGGGTATGGGAAAAACTTTTTTTAGTTAGTTGCAATAAACTCCAGAGCCTAGAAATTTATGCCTATTAAGGATGGCACTAACCAATCTAAGTGGATGGAAGCATTTTGGTTTTAGGAGTTGAGGAACCAATCTGAGTAGATGAAAACATCTATAAGAGTCTATTCGTAAAAGCACAGAGCTCAGGTGTTAGAAATAACATGATAGTTTCGCCATATCTCGTTGAGACCTTTTCACTTCTGTTTTTATTTTTTCTTTTTAAAATATGTTTCTCTAAGTGATTAGGTGGGGCTCACGATTCAAGTTGTTACCACTGCTAGGGTGTAATAGAGTGATTGAGATACTAAAAAACAAAAAAGGAAAAAAAAAGAGACCAGACCAATCAGACCAATCGGAATAAATTTTAACACTTGGATAGCAATATGTGTGTGTTCTCCCTGTCTCCCTCGCCTAAACAAGCGTGGAATGCAGGATCCACGGGAATTACCATGTAATCTGCTGACAAGAAAGCATGTGCTTGGATCCACAAGATCTAATCATGTTGTTAGTTCTAAATAAATAAATAATAAATGTGTGTTCAATAAATCGACCGCTGGTTCCCTTGTATATGCCAGAAGAGTTGATCTAGAATTAGGATTATTGATCACTGGTCCCCTTGTATATGCCAGTTGTGTTGATATTAGTCAGACCGGTATCTCAGTCCATTAGGATAGGTTCATCTTGGCAGAGGCCTTCAGACAGATATGAGAAAACACCGTTCACCTAGTCAACATCAAAACCATCTATGTTTTTCTATATCCATCTCTTAATCTTTCCATGTGATTTGTTGACTCCGGATATTGATGTCCATAGTGAAACTATCTGAGTAGAGCTCCGTCACTTATATACGAATTTTAGTGCAAACTCGTGTACAACAATTGGAATTTCGCATCAGGGTACTTCCTCCCGTAATCAATAAGTATGCCAACCAAGGAGGTTCTTTAGTGCCATTTCAAGGTTCTGCGTAGATAGCTAGGGTCTGGAGTAAAGGTTTTGTGGGTACACCTCTGGTAAACCCTCCCGAGACTATAACTCGGCCACTAGGGTCACCTAGGGGTTCAAAGGCTTGTTGTACATGCTAAGTGCAATTGAGGATGCCTGCGACAGTGAGTTAGGATTTTATTTTGTAGATTAAATTTTCTCGGGACTAACAAATAATAAGTTTGGGGGTATTTGATAGACGCATTTATGTGTCTATTTTCATGTCTATTGTAAATATTGTTAGTACCCATTTTTGTACTTATTATGGTGTTTTATGTGTTTGTAGGTATTTTTGGGCAATAAACATTTTTGGAAAAAATCGACTCGAAAAGTTGTCTAAAGACACCCAAGAGACATTTGTTATTCGGACTCTCAGTTTGGATAAGGGGCACCTCAGTTGGGCACCTACTATTCGCACCCCCGGTCTGGTTAGGGGGACACCCTTCTTCATCGTTTGAAAAAAAAATTGGCGGGAAATTTTTCATTTTTCTGCGGAATTTTCTGGTTGATTTTTTGAGTAGTTTTAGTGAGATTCAATCACTGATTTTGATTGGGAAAGACGTGATATGCCCAAACAATGGTGGTATGTGTGTTTTACTGCATTCAGTTGGGCTAAATTTTCGTCGGGAAGGAAATATGCAACCTCGGAGTTTATCGTGCTTGAACGTGTTTTGATTGAGTTGTGATGGAGTTTGGTTGCTGCAGAAGTGTGGAGGAGTCAAACAAGGAAGTTCTGGAGCGTGTATACGTTGAAAAGATGCGTAAGAACATAAATCATAAAAGAAAATATTCATGAGTTAATGGTTGGATATCGAGAAGATTTTTAAGTTATTACTAATTTATTCTTGATCCTGTGACTATATAAAGGCTTTAGGAGACTCATAGAAGGGAGAGAGAGTTGAGGGGGAGAATAGGAGACGTTTAGAGCATTAAAAAAAATCCGAATTTTTTTTTACAGGAAGAACTGTTTTCTGCTGGTGAAGGGGGTACGAAGAACATAAGACCCTTGAAGACCGTTGTTTTTCAACAGTGCTTGTGACTGTATTCCTCTATCGTTTCTGTAACAATTAGTTTTGTAACAAATATAAGTGTTACAAAACCCGATTTTTATCATTTTTCTCCCATTTCATCATTTTTGAACCATTTTTGAGTATTAATAAAGATGAATTTTGAGCATGTTTCCATGATAATGATGAGCTAATTCTCGCGTAACCAAGGCATGGAGGAAGCTATTGTTGCATGAATAATTGGTAATTATTTTACTTTTCTCTAATTTTGCAATTTATAATTCACTCAAATTACTGCTTTGCATAATTTTAATTGTTTGCATAATTTTTCCTAATTAGTTGTGATTCAATTAGATAGGTTATGCTTTGGTTAGATAATCTATGTTTAAGGGATACGATTAATGTTTGAGAATATGCTTGATAATTTGTGAATTAAGAAAAAGATATTTTAAAAATAATTAGAGTTTTGGAAATTTTATCATCATTTATTCATGTGTAATAGTGGAATGTAGTGTCTTGGTTATTTTCACCCTAAAAAAAACAAATTTGGATTTATATTTTCTCTACTTTTAGTTTAAATAAATCTAAATTCAATTGCTTTCACAAGTCTTACGAACCTCATTCTTACCAATATCAAAATTCGATCAACCATCTAAAATTATATGTCCCTCTCCTTCTATATGGACTGGTATTTATAGGCAAATTAGACTCGTGAAGGCCTGGTCTCGCCGAGCTAGTGGAGCTATCGTACATCTTCTCATTACTTCGGAGGAGTTCTATACTATCCCTCGTGATGGTCTGCTTGGTTCTCCTTCCGAGTCATCTCGCTCTATACGTCATCGTGTTGCTCTTCCTTGGGGAACCTCGTGCTACATCATCCTTGGGTTATAGTATAAATCGTCTGAGCCTTCTGATACAATGTAGATTCATCCACGTCTCTTTTGATCCTTCATTAAATGCAGTCTTTCTTTTTAGACTTGACCGTCTGAGTCGATTACACCACTCCTTACACGCGTCATTCATGTAACGTTGCAGCAGGCGTCTCGATTCAGACGAAATCACCTTTTTAGAGTATGATTCAATGCTCTTATCTCATCGTCTTATCATGAGACCATCCCTTGAGATGTTGACACATGGAAATCGGGTAATTTACCCTCACAGGTTACATTATTCCATTCAGCGCGTCCATGGGGAATGCTTCAGCGCATCTAGATACTAGATTAAAATTGCCATAGGACTTAGGGGTTGTTTTAGCTGATGTTGCCTTTCAATCTAGATGCTAGATTGGAAGGCCATAGGACTTAGCTGTAGTAACCCTTAAATTGGATACCATTTTTAGTTGTTCAACATTTGTAAGATACCAACGGTTAAATAAAGTTTTTCTAAAGTATTACCCTTATAACTAAGTTTTAAAGAGGGCCTGCATTCTCATTGTATGAGTATCTCTGAATGTCGGAGATAACTTCTTCAAGTAAATAAACTTTCATAATGATACGGGACGTATCTTTGGTTAGTCAAGTACATTCTAAGATTTGGCTAAATCTTGGATTTACATTAATTTTAGTATTTTAGTATTTTAATTATTATGATAATTATTTTCTTTTTAAGATTTATCTTTTGTTATGAGAATAATATATTCTTTTAGGCTAGTTTAGGAATGTTAGGATTTCCGAGGTTTTATGTTACCGACTGTATATAGCCTTTGCGTTGTAACTTTCTTTTTAGCTTGGATTAACTCGCTTTATTGATTAATGAAACTATTAAGTTTATTTGGCTAAACACCATTGTTATCCTATTTTAGCTCTTGGATTAGAGTCTTTCTCCTAGATTGGAGTTCCTATCATCGTCATTAAGGAGTGGATTCTCCTTTCTTTTATCGCTTCCGCTTGTGCCATATCAGGTGGTATCAGAGCAGGCTTGCCATATCAGGTGGTATCAGAGCAGGCTTTTCCTGTGATGTACATCTGTGGGTATTCTTAAAGGGGTCGATTGAGGAGGAGTCTCGTGATATCTAGGTTTCCATCAAAAATATTTTATCTAATAAAAAAAAAACTCGTGTGTTCATCATCTAGTGGTGTATTAATCAGTTGTGCACCAAATATCTTGTAAAGTGGAGAGTTCAAACCTAATCACGGTGGAGTCTTGGAGCACTGGGTCACATTCATTATTACTTAATTACTTCATCAAGGGATTGTTATCAAACCATCCAATCAGTACCTAGCCGGGGGAAACTTGATTTACATGCAGAATCAAGATGCAGATGCAGACCTATACTTCTCGTGGTCAATATATATTGGAAAGAAAGCTTTGGAATTTTGTTATCGATGGTTGTTGTGAACAAAATCTGGTGTCGATAAAAATGATTGAATCTTTGGGGTTGGAAATAGATTGGTATCCTGTCCCGGACCAGATTAAATGGATGAACAACAAAGATGAATTAATTACTTGTCTGGGTGTTTGCGAAATTCCAATTGCAATCGGTAAGTGTTACTCCGAAATAATCTTTTGTTAAATTGTTGATATTGAAGTTTGTGATGTTGTCTTGGGTGCTCTCTGGTTGTTTGACGTTCAAGCAAGTTGTCGTGATAACATTTGTGAATTCGCATGGGGAACAACCAAAGTCAAGCTAATGCCGGGTAAACGGTCGTTAAAAGAAACAAACGCTGAAACCATGCCAAAAACAGTAAATGAAGACTGCTTTCCGGATCGGTTGACTGAACAAAAGGAGACTACAGTCGCGAAGGCCTTCCATGGAGACCAGTTTTCCAAGTTTTGTGACGGTTCATCTAAATCTTATGGAGTTCGAGTGGACAACGCATGGAAGTCCACATGGAAATTTTTGTACGGTAACATTAGTACAAAGCGACACCGAATACTGTCTTGGTGCATGCATATGAAGATCCTGAAGCTGTGTCACGATCACCGAGTGATTCCGATGTATAACTCAAGGTCAAGTTGTATCACTAGCAGCAGTTCTAAACTCCTCTCTTCAATTTGCCATTTTCAGTGTAAACTGGAGGCGAGTTTTAGGGGGGACATATCTTTGGTTAGTCAAATATATCCTAAGATTTGGCTAAATCTTGGATTTACATTAATTTTAGTATTTTAATTATTAGGATAATTACTTTCTTGTATAGATTTATCTTCTGTTATGCTCTTAGGCTAGTTTAGGAATGTTAGGATTTCCGAGGTTTTATGTTACTGATTATATATAGCCTTTGCGTTGTAACTTTTTTTTTAGCTTGGATTAGCTCGCTTTATTGATTAATGAAATTATTAAGTTTATTTGGTTAAACACCATTGTTATCCTATTTTAGTTCTTGGATTAGAGTCTTTTTCCTGGATTGGAGTTCCTATCATCACCATTAAGAAGTGGATTCTTTTTTCTTTTATCGCTTCCGTTTGTGCCATATCACATAAGGTGTAATTAGTACAGGTTGCCATTGAAACCGTGTTAATGGTGTCATTGATTATAGTGATGTTTTTTTTAATTTGATGTCCTTATTTTTATTCTGGTTCAGCTCATCAAGAACAGAAACAAGTAGTCCTATATTAAGAAGTAGATGCCTTTGTTAAATGGAAACTAAACGATCTTCTCTCCTCCCATCTTGAACTTGGAACATAACCAAAAAAGGTTACTTAGAAATTCACATGGAATAAATACGAAACTAAAGTGCAGCTAATGTGAAACTCTGGCCCATTCTTTATTAAAGCATACATATGTTACCAGTACTTGCCTGGAGCTTTACTTGGACACCTTTGTTATTAAAGCAGATGCGCGTTTGTTATATCTTTGTCAAATCAATACCCACCAAAATGAAACGCAAAAGCACCGGATAATTATTCTCTGATTCACAAACGCCAAGTTTACTTTTCCTTTTCTTTGAACCTTAATTTCTGCAAAAAAGGAAAAGTATGGGTTTAAGGGGGACAAAATGTATAGAAAGGGAGAGGGGAGTAAGTAGGGCTACACTGAAATATTGGTATTTGCAAATGTTTGGAAACAAGTATTTTGTACCACGAGTAAATATGCTATATATAGGGCCAGATTGCAACTTTAACCACCATTTGGATCTCGTTCAAGTATGATATTCAACAAACTAACTAAGTTTACCTGATAACTGAATTTGTCGGCAGGTCAATGGTAAAAGTCAACGACCAGTCAATGGTGAAAATCAACAACCAGCCAATCGTCAAAGTCAACGGTCAGTCAACTGTCGAAGCCATGTTGCCAGTCGCGTTTCCAGCCAAGTTTCCAGCCACTCTGTCAGCCTATTTCAATCCATGTTGCCAACTGCGCTGCCATTCAGATTACAGCCATGTTTCCAATCATGCTGTCAACCAGCCTCCATCCATATTGCCAGCCATCCAGTATCCAGTCATGTTTCCGGTGAAGGCGATCTACCAGTAAAAGATCGACAGTCGCAGTCAACATCAAAAATTCAACTATGTTGGTCAAAGTCAAGGTCGTTAGTCAAACCCGCTGATCCATGACAATTTGGCCCGTATCCACTGATCGAGTGCCAGAATCCGCCAGGAACGTTTTAGAAGCTCTAAATTGATTGTTGACTAAGTCGCTGCAGAGAAAGTTCTAGAATATTTCAGATATCTTCTAGGGAAAGTTACTTACAGAGGAAGTTTATCTCGAAATTAGGGTTTAACCCATGTATTCAACTATATAAATAGAGGAGAACCTCAACCTTAAAAGGACGAGTCCTGATACACGAAAATTCACCAGCAAACCCTAAAAGGGATCAGAAAACCATTGTAATCCATACATCAATAAAATATCTCTCCCTACGGGGATTCGTCCGTGGATGTAGGAAAAACTTACTGAACCACGTAAAATTCGTTTCTCCCATCTTTATGGTTGTTTTGTGTAAAACCCTAGTTTTCATCATCATAACCAAATCGATTGTGTTATGTGCCTGAAAATATTTATGGATACAAGCCACAAGAAAATGAAACAACTACATCAAAGATACACATTTATCAAAATAAAGAGAGAGTATTTCCAATGTTGGTGTATGGACAACAAGAAAATAGCCTACCACATCTATATATACCAGTTCTCACTCCTCTCTTCCACTAGGATAAGTCGGTTGGGTCTTTTAGGGATGAACATTCATTATCTTAGTAGTTGGTAAAAACCCTACCATGTCTCACGTAACTAATTTAGTCGACAATTAATCAAAAATCACTCCAACATAGGTTTGTGTTTTCACCTTCTAATTCATGTTATATTTATAAATAAACCATTTAACATTGTTATAGCTACAAAACGGTCTCTCTTTTGTACTTGACATCCATAAATAATCAATGGAATAACAATTCTTACTTGTCCGCGCCATTAGGATTGTTCATGTCATATATCCTCGATCATTACGTGTACCTGCCGGACAACTATTATTAAACTTATAATGGATAAAACAATTTAAGTGATCATTGTCCAGTTTAGAATAATACTAATAAATGCAATGTAATACAAGTCAATGTCATAATTTATGGACTTCATATTGAATCATGTAATCTTAATATGTGACCATGACTATATATCTCGTTCAGAATATTGGATCACTATAATGTTTATGACCTACCTGCTTAACGAGACAACATGCAAGGTATACATAAATTCTCGAATTAAAATCCTTATGAAATAAAAATAAAGAAGTACTCTTGTTTACCGACGTAGTAGAAGAATTTCTAACAGACCGATCAATGTGATCTCATCACATTGATAAGTAACTCATATCTCTGCATATAAGTTAATCACATAATAATGCATTCAACAATATATCTCATAATGTATCAAAAACCCATTTATTAAATTACTTGGTAATGTCACAATAATTGTTATCAGTGTACTATTTCCAATAACAATTTCATTCGGTTTAGGGAATTTCTAAACATTCAAAACCCCTAAAAAAAATCTTCGTAAAAATATGGTTAAGGGATATATTACAAGTTTTAGCAAAACTTAACTAGTTGTTTATATAATGAAACTGAACTAGTATATCCTTGACGCTTGATAATGTCAACTAAACCTCCTTTGGAAGTAGAATATTAAATGTGCCAAAATCTAGACCTCAAAACTTAAAAATTGAGATTTCCATTTTAAAACTTAAAAATTGAGATTGCCAAAATTGAAAACCTAATATTTAATTTCCATTATAAATAAAAAGACTTGACTCTAGCTAACAGTAAGAGATTTTTGTCGCATTAGGACTTAAAATGAGGTGAAATTCTGCGTCCTCCGGAGTCCTCGTCAATTCCGAAACAAGAATATATGACAAAAGAAATTCAGTCTCCCTGAAATGACATATATGACTGCATGACCAATGCAGCAAAAACATTTTTTGAGTGCACTTATAGTGCGTTCCAGAAATTGGCTGGTCCAACTGAGCTCATTTCGATTTGTCAATAACACTACATTCGAGTGTGCAGTAAGAGTGAACCCCATCCTTGACTGGTCAAGGACGATATTCTTCCTGTTCCCGATCAACTGGACTCTAGGAGGAATCATTGACCAAAAATGTTGTTATTGGGGTTAAAAAAGGTACAAAAACGTCATAAAAAGTTCAAAATATCGCTTTTGGATTTTTTTGATAAGAAATAATAAAATCAAGGAATTGCACCTTTTTAAAATTCATTCCGAATAAATAACTCTTACAATAAAAGGATTATTTATTTATTTTTTGATCAAAAAAGAAGAATATATTATTAGCTTAGAAATAGAAAATGTACATTGAGTCTATTAGAGGTTGAAAAAAAAAAAAAAAAAAAAAAAAACTACCTAGAAAAGAAGATTGAACTCCAATTCATTATAGACCTAGAAAAATTCACATGAGCATTAGTGCCCTTGGCAGCACCCCAAGCTAACACCAAATCTAGTAATATTTCCAATTTTTTTATTAATCCCGACAGAGTATTTATCTTCAAAAATACAACAATCACTCTCTCCACGGAAACGATGTAAGAGCTGCTAGAATAAGGAAAGATTGGACTGATGCGAACAAATATCGGCCTCCGACACATTCATTGAAAAAACCCGTGCCTAGTTTAAGGAAGGAGTTAACATATCCCAAACTTAGTTGGCTATCTTGGAATGTAAGAAGAGATCCAAAGAAGAACCTATGGAGAGAACTTTCTTTAATGAAATCAATTTTGCCTATTCCTTGGTGTGTCTGCAGGGACTTCAACGAAGTTAGATTTATGTCTGAAATGGAAGGTTTGCACTCACATTAGAAGGGATATGCAGGATTTTAACAGTTATATTAACAAACATGAGATGATTGGTTTGCCACTTCGAGGACGGGTTTTGAGGGGGTGCTCCTTGGGCTCCCGCACAGGGGGAAATATTGGTTTAATTAAGGTGGGCTTATTTTTGGTGGCCCACTATGTTTTAGTCATCAAATATCATAGAACGATGTTTTGGGGACTACCCCAAAACAGTGGGGGACTACTTTGTGATAGGAATGTCTACCCTATATTTATAAGGGGTGTCCTAAAGTGTGGAAATGACTAACCTACCCTTAACCTAATTTAATTTAAAACCAACCTAATAACCACCTACATATATATAAACACCACCTCCTCCCACCACCGGCACCCACCACCACCGCCCAGCACCTACCACCTCCAACTACTACCACCACCAACCACCACCACCTCTATGTATATAGATTAATTTAAATCATTAACGAAGATATTCTCACAAACCCATTACTTGTCATTCGTTTTTGGTTGAAGAAATGAGAAGTAATCATCAAAATGAGTTGAAAATGAAAGTTGCAGAGAGAAGTTCGGCTAGGAATTATGTGAAACAGTTTGTTGAACTAGCCGAACTCAGCTTTAATGGAGTTTTTTCTTTCAGAAAAAAAGTTTGGTTACCTCGCAAAAAAAAAATTCCCAGTCGAACTTTTAGTTCGGTTACGTCGCAACTTTTTTTCGTTTTTTTCCTAGCCGAATTTTTAGTTCGGTTTTGTCGCAATTTTTTTCTACTAACCGAACTTTTTTCTAAAAACCTATATATTGAGTTCGGTTACGTCGAGAAAAAAAATTTCCAGCCGAACTTTTAGTTCGGTTACGTCGCAACTTTCTTTTTCCTATCCGAACTTTTCTCTGAAAGCAAAAACTCCATTAAAGCTGAGTTCGGCTACCTGTGTCTTCAGAACCATTAGCCGAACTACACTTGCAGATGAGTTCGGCTACCTTCTCTTCAAATGTCGTAGCCAAACTTCATTTCCATGGTCGAAATCAGTTTATAAATTTCTCATTTTTTCGAAAGTTTTTGTCAATTCAAGCAACATTAACTAAATTTGAAGTATACCTAAGTACCCAAAACCCTCATTTCGAAATCAACCATCTTAAAAACCGAACTACAAGTTTGGTGTTGACAGATCAAAGTTTGGTTACCACATAGAAACTGCGAAGTAACCGAACTATATTTTATCAAAGTTCGGTTACCTATATAAATTTATCGACTAAACCGAACTAAAAATTTTCATATAAACAAGGAGTTCGGTTAAGTTTTTTTTTTGCGAGCTTACCGAACTACATAGTTCGGTTACCTAAAAAATCCTAATTGGCCGAACTGTTCTTCATATTGAAAGTTCGGTTACTAAAATCTAGGGTTTTCAAAATTTCTCTTAGCCGAAATCTCTACTGTAACGACCATTTTCAATGGTTTTTGATGATTTCTAATCGATTTCTTCAACAAAAAACGATTCAAAGGAATGGGTATGAAGGAAATTACCTGCGGATTTTCATTTTAATCGAATCAGACTTCTTGGTTGATGTTGGAGAAAAAGAAGAAGAAGAAGAAGAAGAAGAAGAAGAAGAAGAAGGAAAATAACTAATTTAATTACCAAGGGTAAATTTGGTATTAAAAAAAAATTGGATAAGGGGTAACCCAAAACTACTTCAAATGTCCTACCAAAAATGAAGGAGTAGTCCCCACCTATTTTTAGTAGTCCCCAAAACATCGTTCATATCATACATGATTCCTAATTAAATTCCATAATTTAAATTTCTTCCTTAAATTAGGAAGTATCAATCCAAGTACGAACTATTCAAGTTAAAGAAAACCCAAGCCGATAACATCAGGAAGGAAAACATTCGTTTTGTTCATAGTACTCTGGTAGCTCCATAGTTTTATAATCTTATATAGTTATAATAACTTGCAGACTAGTTGCGACTTTGGTTATAAGGTTAGTTGAATTGATCAACTTAATTCCAAATTGATGATTTCAATTTGTTAATGTGTTCATACAGGAGAATCACCGAACATTAGTGTATATAGTAGATTAATTCTTTTTTTTTCTTTTTTTGGTTTCATGTCTATTCGTGAAAAAGAGTAGTAACAGTAATGAAAACATATTAGACTATATGTGAGGAAAAAATATTTTTTTGTGTCAAAGGGCGTTCTAAGCTCTTCATACAAGGTCGTCTAAATGTCAGAGACGACCCTGGCCACTTCAAGGTGCTCTTTTTACATGGGTCAGCTCTTCTTCTTCGAATTCTAACAGCAGAATTGATAGATTCCTTATTTAACTTTATCAGGAGATTCATTTTTTTTCCATCTTGGTATCTGCTCTTGCAAGGCCCATGTATGATCATAAACCGTTGTGTCTTTTGTGTGATATGAAAAATTGGGGTCCTCCTCCATGGAAATTTGAGAGTAGGTGGATTTTGGATGATTGTGTTTACTAGAGATGCGTCGTCATATTCTATGGATCGACTTGCTTAAACATATTAAGATGATCCCGAAAAACTGATAGGTAAAGCTTATTTATTTATGGTCACATATGTTTTGATCAAAATTATGCTTGGTATCAAAAATCGGTCTCGTAATCTGAAATCTATATATTGTTGGTAGGTAAGTCAAGGTCTAGATTAGGAAATCTAGTTAGTTAAGGAAACCAAGTACTTGTGTCCTATGTATAGCAACTTAAGAGGTTTGTCTGTTAGACTTAAGTTAGGAAACCCTCTACTTGTAGGAAAATAAATCCTTGTTAAGGAATGTGTCCAGTCCTATTGATATGTATAGATAGTCATAGAGAGAACTAGAGAAAACACACCGGAACTAAAAGAGTTATCTTCTTCTATTTTTAGGCTTTGTATATTTCTCCATATACGGTGATATATAAAATTGCTTATTCCTTCCCGAGGATTTAACCTCGTTAAATACTTGTTCTTCTTGTGTGTGTGTGATTTTTTTCTTGGCGATACTGAGGTACCTTTGTAGAAGTGCAAACCTAACGCTTCCGCAGGCTTTGGCGCAACAATTGGTATCAGAGTAAGGAGCCGTTCTTGGATACAGTTACTCAGATTGAAGTGGAAGTGAAGGTACTTTTCTGAACATTGCTTGAGGTAATACTAATCTCAAAGGTTCTATTTTTTATCTATATCAGGTTGTTTGTGAACAACGGATAAGCCGAAAAACCAGTGAAACCACAAAAACCAGTTGATCCGATAGTAGAACATTCAGAGACAATAAGTAAAGATAAAGAAACAAAAAAAGAAATACTTTATTCAAAAAGATCAGAACTCAAGGTAGAAAAGTTTACAAGAACCAATAACTTTAGTTTATGGAGAACGGACGTAATAGATGCTCTTGTTCACCTTTACCTAGAAGATGCTCTAGAAGGTCGGCCAGCGGAAATGACTGACAAGCAGTGAAACAATATGAATAAATTATGTCTTAGTTCGATTCGTGGGTTTTTAGCAACGACAGTAGGAGTTATTTATCAGCACGAACTTCAGCTAAGGATATATGGGAAAATCTAGAGAAGGAATACCTTGTGAAGAGCGTGGCCAATAGGATACATCTTAAGAGAAATTTGTATCGCTATAACATGAACAAGGGTGCCTCTCAAATAGAGCAACTAGATTCATATAATAAACTTCTTGTTGAGTTGGTTAACTTTGATGAGACAATCGAGGACGGGGAACAAGCTTTGTGTCTGATAAACTCTCTTCCTGAAAGGTATGAACCCGTGATTAAAGCTTTAATGTATGACAAGGATAAGTTGACATACGCTGAGGTCACTACATCACTGCATAGTGAGAAGTTCAAGAACATGGATCGTGAAGACCTTTCAAGTGAAGCTAATAATGATTTTTTCTTGCAAGAGGTCGTTTAACAGACAGGAGAAACAAGACTGGTGGTTGTGGTAAAGGTATAGGACGTTATAAGAGTAGAATGCGACTGAATAAAGATGAGTGTGCTTGGTGCCATGACTTTGGTCATTGTTCTAAGGATTGTACCAAGCGTAAGGAAAGAGAAGGAGATAACAGTAATACCAAGGTGAACATTGGAAAAGTTAATGAAGAGTCAGATAATGCTTCTGATTTCTCGCTGACTGTGACACCATCAGCTTGTGCTATTACAGATGGTACATGGGTATTAGATACTGGAGCAACGCATCATATATGTCCATATTGGGACTGGTTCTCAATCTATGAAGATCTTGATGAAGAAGTACGTATGGGAAACAATCATACCTACAGGGTGATTAGGATTGGTAGTTTTCGTATCAAGATGCACGATGGTAGGGTTAGAAAGCTGAAGGAGGTAAGATTTGTACCCGCCGTAAAGAAAAATATGATTTCAATTGGAACTTTAGAAGCTAAGGGCTACAAGTTAGTCACTGAAAATGGTGTTTTAAAGGTAATCTCTAGATCTATGGTAATCACGAAGGGCACACATCATCATAACTTGTACTACTTAAATGAAAGTACAACTACGGGGGATGTGTCGATTTCCGAACACATCGAAAGCGCAGCTACTGAGAAAAGGAAGCTATGGCATATGATACTTGCACATTCAGGTGAGAAGTCGTTGCATAGTTTGATTCCACAAGACTTGTTGAAAGGTGTTATTGCCTGCAAAATAACATTTTGTGAACATTGTGTAAATGGCAAGAAAACAAGAACAAGCTTTGGCACAGCAATCCATAACACTAGTGGAGTTCTTGACTATGTTTACTCAAATGTTTGGGGTCCTTCCAAGAATGCATCATTGGGAGGGAAACATTGGGTTGTGTCGTTCATTGATGATTATTCTAGGCGCGTATGGGTGTACACCATGAGGCATAAGGATAAAGTCTTAGAAGTCTTTGTGAGGTGGAAAAAGGCAACTGAGACTGTAACTGGTAGAAAGATCAAAGTACTATGTTCGGACAATGATGGAGATTATAAGAGTGATCCGTTCTTGCAAGTATGTCAGGATAAGGGGATAAAGAGGTGCTTCACAGTTAAGAAGACACGCAACAGAATGGGGTATCTGAACGCATGAATTGTACTTTGATGGAGAAGGTACGATGTATGTTATGTAATTATGGATTAGGTAAGGTGTTTTGGGCTGGGGCAGTTACGTATGCATGCTTCCTCATTAATAGCTTGCCATCAGCTGCATTAGAAGGTAAAACTCCTATGTACAAGTGATCTAGTCTGGTAATCCATCTTATGACTATGACTTAATTCATATCTTTGGTTATCCTGCGTTGTATCATATTAGTAAAAACAAGCTTGACAGCCGTGCCGTGAAAGGAATCTTTGTGGGTATGAAGAGTTGAGTAAAAGATTTGGGATCCAGTTGAGAAGAAGATAGTCATGAGTAGAGATGTCACATTTGATGAGATGTCTATGGTAAAGTCTTGGGGTTCTCGGCAGGTGGAGAACAGAAGTAACATGACTAGTGAATATTTCCAGCAGGTGGAGATTGATGCAACTCCACCACTTCAAGCTAAGTCTATATCTGTTCAAAATACTTCTAAAGACATTGGATGTGCAAGAGAAGTATATAGTGATGTTCCAAATGATAGTGACACTATTGCGGAAGAGGAACAAGAGTTAGTATAAGATACAAAAGCTACGGTCATGGAGACCATAGCAACCCGCAAACCCAGAAGATTAACCAAGAAGCCTAGTTGGATGGTTGATTATGTTGCTTATGCATTACTAGTTATTGAAGATAGTACTCCTACTTTCTATTTAGAAGTTGTACGTAGTGAAGAGTGTAAATAATAGGAAGGTGAAATACATGACGAGATGGAGTCTCTTGAAAAGAATGGCACATGGATTCTAATGAAGCTTCCTAACGGTGAGAAGGACATAGGGTGCAAGTGTGTATATGTTAATAAAGAAGGATCTTCGGTGAATCAAGTACGCTACAAGGCAAGGTTAGTTGAAAAAGGTTATGCCCAAAGAGAAGGGATTGACTACAATGAGGTGTTCTCTCCGGTAGTAAAACACTCATGAATCCGTATTTTGTTGTCCTTGGTAGCACAATATGATTTAGACCTAATTAAGCTAGATGTTAAGACGGCGTTATTGCATGGTGATGTAGAAGAGGAGATCTATATGTCTCATCCGAGTGGGTTCAAGGTTGCTGGAAAAGAAGATTGTGTATATAAACTGAAGAGATCATTGTACGGGCTGAAGTAGTCACCAAGCCAATTGTACAAGCGATTTGATCCAGTTTATGATAGGGAAAACATACACAAGAAGTCACTATGGCCATTGTGTGTGTCTTTCATATATTTGCTCTTGTATGCTGATGATATGCTGATAACATTGAATAACAAGAAAGAGATTGATAATTTGAAGCACAAGTTGTCATTTTATTGAGATGAAAGATCTGGGAGAAGCTAAGAAGATTTTTAATTGGTATGGAGATTCAACATGACAGAGAGAAGGGTAAAGTTTGTTTATCTCATAAGGAATATTTGAAGAAAGTGTTACAGAAGTTTGGTGTCTACAAAAAAAAAAAAATGTAAGTACTCCCCTTGCTGCTCATTTTAAGTTGAATGCTCGTATGTCTCCAACTACTGAAGAAGAGACAAAGTATATGGCCTAAGTCCCATATGCTGAGGTTGTTGGTAGCTTGATGTATACGATGGTATGTACGAGGCCGGACATTTCACATGCTGTTAGTATGGTCAGCCGTTATATGCATTTTTCTGGTAAAGGACATTGGCATGTTGTGAAGTGGATATTGAGGTATCTTTATGGTACAGTTGATATTGGTTTGGAGTTTGCGAAGGATAGAAGTAACAATCAGTTGTGGGTTGGGTATGTGGATTCTGACTTTGCTGGTGATTTGGACAAAAGTCGTTCAACTACAGTGTATATATTTACCTTAGCAGGGACACAAGTTAGTTGGAGATCAATCTTGCAGTAAACTGTGGCGCTTTCAACTACGGAGGTGGAGTAAATGGCAGTGATCGACTAAGGCATTGAAAGAGGCTATATGATTACAAGGTTTGCTAGATGACTTAGGTGTTGTGCAAGACCAACTTCTTGTGCATTGTGATAGTCTAAGTGCCATTTATTTGGCTAAGAATCAAGTGCATCATGCTATAACTATACATATATACTTACGATTTCACTTTGTGAGAGAAATTCTTGAAGAAGAAGACATTCTATTTGTGAAGATCGATACCAAAGACAATCCAGCTGATATGTTGACTAAAGTGGTATCTGGGATCAAATTTTGACATTGTTTGAAACTGATCCATATCCTTCTCGTTTGGTAAAAGTCCCTTTTGGGGTAGAAGTTCTTAGGAAACTGGTGGAGGCCTTCTAGCAAGGCCATTTGAGAGAACTACGGTCGAGTTTGATTCCTATTGAGGATACGTAGGCAGCCAGTGATAGTTCAATCGACGTTGGATGATGGAGGTGATTTTGTCTATTGATTGTCTCATGCATGATCCGAGGTGGAGAATTATTGGTAGGTCGGTCAAGGTCTAGATTAGGAAATCTAGCTGGTTAAGGAAACCAGGTACTTGTGTCCTAACTATAGCAACGTAAGAGGTTTGTCTCTAAGAGTAAAGTTAGGAAACGCTATACTTGTAGGAAAAGTAATCCTTATTTAGGAATGTGTCCTGTCCTATTGATATTTATAAATAGCCATACAGAGAACTAGAGAAAACATACAAAAACTAAAAGAGTTCTCTTCTTCTCTTCTTAGGCTTTGCATATTCTCCCTATACAGTGATATATAAAATTGTTTATTCCTTCCCGAGGATTTAACATCGTTAAATACTTGTTCTCTTGTATGCGTGTGATTGTCTTCTTGGCGATAGTGAGGTACCTTTGTAGCAGTGCAAACGTAATGCTTCCGCAGGCTTTGATGCAACATATCGCAAAATCGATCTAATACAAGTTTGTTTTTTATTCGGCAATAGATTCCAAAATCCACTTAACGGCTCAAAATCTGCCTTCCCGTATGAAATGGATATAACTTTCTATCGAATAAAGGATGGTGAATATATTCGCACGGCTAGGTGGTTCAACGTCAAGTATATAATTAACAACTACGAGCATATATAAAAAGGCATTGTTGGGTACCCAATATTGACACCTACGAACCTTCAAACTCTTTTTGTTCTCGTTTAGTCACCTTCTTCCTCCATCTCGCTGGAACATTTTTTCACGGGCCAGCACCCATCGAGAGTGTGTAATCGCCATTTTATCTTCCAGTTCAAAAGTGCAAGAAATATTTGCGGAAAGTAAGTAGTTTCTTATATCTGTCGCAATGCATTAGCAAAGGTTTTTGTTGTTGTTAACAACTGCTAACTATTCATCTAGATATATAAGAATCCCAGTGAAGCGACTAATTCCTCGGCATAAGTAATGATAGATATAAATTGTTGAAGCACCATCTTAATTGTGTTCAGCTCTTTTATTCTTCTTTATTTCTTATTTTTTAATTGGTAGTACCTCCATTTCGAAAAAATAGACAGGTTTCATGTACAAATTATACATTGATAAATAAACTCTTATTACAACTGCAGATGGCTGGACATAAGAGAGGTAGCATTGCTTTGTCCGCAACCTATCGAACACAGGTTCCACAAGAAATATTCTCATGCCCGCTCCCACTTCAAAGGCCAACGGAGAACAATGAGCTCCCCATGATTGACGACAAAAAAGACCAATACAATTACAACGGCCAAGAGATTCCAAAGGATGCTCTCAAGAAACTTCTCAAGTATACAAATTTGAAATTGAAAACCAAAGGCAAAGAAATCGATGTAGATAAAGGTCAACTTTCAGGCATTGTTTTCGTCTCTGAGCGAAACAGGCTTGAATTACTTCACATAGCTCTCCGCTTCCAGAGACCGCCCAAAGTCGAAGTTTTCTGCTTAGCTGAAATTTTCGGCGTAACCAATGATTTTAAAAAGGTTTGTTTGGAAGATAGTGGTTGCTTCACTGATAATCATCTCATCTATGTTAGCACCAAGGAACCAGCTAAGGAACGCCGTCAGCCTTGGACTGCTGTTTATCAGACCAATCTCCATACTGGAGTAACTGATCGTCTCACACCACCAGGTTTCTTCTTTCTTTTATTAATATTATTATTTATACGTACCATGCCTTTTTTATGATGATACTGATTTTCCTATCACTGGCTATACGTGCATCAAATCAGAGACTGCTGATTTAAGCCCCTCGGTGTCACCGTCCAAAAAGATGATAGCTGTGGCATCTTTCCAGGGAAAGGCAGGTGGCTGGGGAGGTGAAATCGAAGATCTAAAAACAAACATTTATGTCATGGATGTAAAGTCACCCCACACTCGCAGGATGGTTGTAAAGAATGGTGGGTGGCCGACTTGGGGAAGTGACAACGTCATATTTTTCCACCGTAAGGATGATCCAATAATTCATCCAAAAGGATATAAATTTCCCAAGGACGTATTTTGGGGTGTATACCGAGTCGATATTAGAAATGGTGTTATCAAACGTGTAACCCCACCAAGTTTTGATGGGTTCACTCCGGCAGCCATTGATGCGAACAGAGTGGCAGTTGTAACTGTTCGTGAAGACTCACAGGGAATAGGTACAGCACGTGTCGTAGATCAGTTTAGACAGATTGAGATCTTTGATTCAAGTAATGGACATAGTACTAAAATTACTCAAAATACGATATCATCAAAAGCGGATCACTTTAACCCTTTCCTGATGAATGGTGGGAAGCTCATTGGTTACCATCGTGGCAGGAGCGACAAACTCTCGGTAAATAATTTAAATCTGCCGATTATGTATCGTTTTTGTAGTGTATACTAATGCATTTGTTTGTTTTTCTGTCTACTATAGTTTGACCAAGCGGTGGAAAGACCGTTTCAGACGCTTGACTCCTCACTACCAGACGTAGATCTATTCAGAGTGTCAGGAGTGTTTCCAACAATTTCCAAAGATGGAAAAAGACTTGCATTTGTCGACAATGAGCTTAGAGCTGTGTGGGTTGCTGATAGTAATGGATTGCATATTGCTTACGAGGTATATGTATATACGTGTGTGTGTTGTGTTTGTGCTCCGTATAAATTGTTGCAGAATTATGCAGTTACTTATCATATACTGAGTAGGTTTGCATATTTACATAGGAGGGCGGACCGGACAGACTCTTCTCCCCAGTTTGGAACCAACGTGAGGACACATTATATGTGTGTGTTGGACCTCCATTTAACAGGAAAATGCAGGTGAACATCATAGCTATCACTAACGCATCAAAATATAGACGTCAGTCCTATGCGCTTACTGATCAGTTCAATAATGCCTTCCCATCCAGCAGTCCAGATGGTAATAATTTACTTCATACGAAAACCTTCCAGTATGTTAATGCTTTTGCAGATGTATGTACTAATGATTTGGAAATTTCAACAGGGAAGAAATTAGTATACCGATCAACAGGGAAAGACGGATTCAAGAATCTATACATAATGGAAGATTCAAAACGAGGGGTGGTCAATGGAAGGGAACCAAGACGGTTAACAAAAGGGAAATGGACTGATACACAATGCCAATGGTCCCCAAAGGGAGATTGGATAGTGTTTTCGTCAACCCGTGACAAGCCTGCGGGTGCACCAGAATTAGACCAGGGTCTCGACCCAGGATACTTTGCGGTGTATTTAGTGAAGTGGGATAATCCAAATGTTTTGGTAAGAGTGATGACAAGTGGAAGTGATATCTCAGGGCATGTGAACCATCCGTGCTTCAGTCCGGATGGACGTAGCATTATTGTGACTTCAGATCTTGCTGGTGTGTCTGCTGATCCCATATCTTTGCCTCTAATCGAACACTCTGTGAGGTCTTATGGAGATATTTTCTATATCGACCTTCCCGAAGATCACCTAGTAAAATACCAGGATGGACAATACAAGTATGGGGGACATATTAGGGATGTGAAAAAATTCACGCGAATTACACACAGTAGGTACGAGTATTCTACTGCTACTTGGACTAGGTTCGCGACTCAGGATCCAAATAGAGCATGGAGTATGCGTTTGCCAGCAGGAGACTTCACATCTGCATGTCCGTATCTGCGTCGAGATGGAGGAGAAAGTTGCCACATGATTGGCCACCTGGCCCTCCCAAGAAGATATTGTTAATTGAGTTTATGTTCCTTGTCATTTATTTTGCCTGTGTGTTTCCATTATGTTTTGATTGTGTATTTGTGTTGATTTGTTTCTACATGTAAGATATGCTTGTTGTTTTCGAACTGGATACCCAATTTATCTTTTATTCTTTTTGTTCAGGAAAAAAGTGTACCACATATAATGGTTTCTTAAAAATATGTGGCCATCTGCTTTGCTTTATTCTTTGTTAAGGTTCCTACGCCATTGTGGTTGTGGGTAGCTTTATCTTTTGTTTTTGTTGTAGTTCTGCGCCACCTCAGCGTTTTTTTGTGTTTAGATAGATGCTCTATGCTGCATCAAAAAAGAAGAAGAAAAAGATGCCGTATGTTTATCAACGATGGTCATTTCAAAAAAAAATCTATGATGGTATCGATAAAATATTCTTTTGTAGCCTTGATTATTTCTTTTTTATCCACGTGGCACGCGATTAGAGCCAAAGCAAACTCTACTGCATGCAGTGCATTCTGTTGCCTGCCTCAGTAGTGTGGGGTTGGTAATTCCCACTAGCGTCTCGGATTTTGTGTTGGCAACATCATAAAAATCTTATAAAAAGGGAGTAGAGGTGTTGAAGTTCCAACCAATAATGGAGCACATTAAGAGTTTTTCATTAAATCCAAACCTTTTTTTTAAGCATGTATTTTATTAAGTTAAACTGAGATTACACGTGGGAATATGTTATGCCTATAGAGTCTGCTATTACAATAAAACTTATATACGGGGGAATCAAATTGTCCCATATTGTTGTTGCTAGCTTTCCTATAAAACAATTATCTGCCGCTCGATTTTCCATACCATCTGATGCTTGATTTCCTTTTCTGTAGACGTGCCTAAAAGTATACTACTGAATTTGGGTAAACCTATACTTGATTTCTGCAATCTAGTTAGAAATATATCACAGAGCGTCGGCGTCAGAGGTTTGAAATCTCGTTAAGTTCTCCAAGTCTGTTTCAAATTGAACTTTTGGCCATCCCCGTTTCGTTGTTGTTCTAGAAGCAATGAGCATGGCCCAAGGTTTCACTACAAGTGTAGTGGTGATACACACTGGTTGTGATATTGCTAAGATTGTATCGGTCTCCTCGTTTCGGCATATAATACCTGCCCCCGCTATTCCAGGATATCCACTTGCTACTCCGTCAATGCTAATTTTGATCCAATCTAAGTGGGGTTTGAGCCACCCACGAAGATGGTTGTTGTTGATAGTGTTGTTTGCACTGAGTTCGGATAATGTTGCATCCCAGGAAGTACTGGAGGTAGGTGGTTTTGAGCCCAAGTATATTCCTATTGGACTTTAATGACCATCTGCATTATATTCGTTGGATTTGACAGTTGCTGGCGATAGACTGCGTCGTTCCAAGCTATCCATAAGGACCAAAGAAGGAAGAAAAAATTTGTTGTGACTGGGGCATGAATTTTTGTTTTGAGAAGTATGGAGACAGTCGTCTAATGGGGCATTGAGGTGGGTATGCTATGAGTAGGATTTTGGTTGTTTGTGAGATGAGCTAGTAGGAGGTTCTAGAAATCAATGGTTGTTTGACAATGAAGTAAAATATGACTGGATATTTCAGGACCAGAACTGCATTGAGGGCATAAGTTGGATCGAGTTGGTGAGTTGGATGCAGTTGAGAATGTTGAGGGTTGGTAGACCCTCATTAATTTTTTTCCACAAGAAAAGTTGTACTTTTGAGGGATACGGGGGTGTCCAAAGAAGGTAGTTGGTGGGAGAAGGTGTTGATGGGTTTGTGTAGAGTGATTGATGAGAAAGTTTTATCCTGATGTCGGTGTATATTTTCTGCTTTTGGTAAAAGTCCAAATGATCTTGTCTGGTTGGTTGTTTCATGGGATGGGAACGCTAACGATTCATTGAACTATGGGCTAGGGAAGTAGATTCATCCTATCATGGTTCAAGTTCCTTGTTGACGGGTCGATGATGTCAGTAACCGATCTAATGGGATGTCATAGGTCTAGGTTAATATTGTTATAGAATTGTGGAATCCAGTTGAATTTGATAGGGGTGTTTAATCAATCTCCAATTTGATGGAAGAGATGATGTTTAAAGGTTGGTATGAGCGATGCTAGTTGTCTCCATTGTGGGCTGGGAGATGACGGGAGGGGAGGGATGTTTTCGAAAATTGGTGTCTGTTTGAGGTATTTTGCATTATATAATGTGGCTAGAATTGAGGTAGGTTTTCCGTGAATGTTCCAGATTTGTTTCATGAGAATTTCTTTGTAGTGCTCTTTGGTGCTTCTCATGCCTAGTCCTCCCTGAGCTTTGGGTTTGTATAACTTGTTCTTGCCTAGTGGGTGGAGCTTATTGATGGAAGAGTCATGCCCAAGAAGAAATTTGTTGTAATACGATCTATTTTTTTATGATTGTGTATAGGAAGGACTTGTGTTTGCATGAGGTGATTGGATGGAGGGGTAAGGGACGATTTTATAAGTGCGAATCTTCCAGCTTGGTTTAGGCATTTAGTCATCCAACCTTTTTCCTTTCGAGTTAGGTGCTGAAGGGTTGGGGAAAAAATATGGATGGAAGATCTCTCACGTTTAAATTGCACTCGTAGATATGTTGTATGTGTGCTTGTGTGTGTATGGTGGTGGTGGTTGGGGGTCGGGGGGGTGGGGTGTTATGTCGGGGGGGTGGGGTGTTATGTTATTGGCATATTGAAGGATTGTTTTAGTTAATCCAGTTGGTATTCTTCCAGCTTCGAGTGATGTATGATTGTAGATTTTGATGTGGTGATGTGTTGACCCGCCAAATTTCCTTAAGCTTGTAGTAGATGGTTGAGGTGATTGGTTCCCACTACACCATTTTAAGGGATTTGCAACTCAAATTAGCAATAGCACTTGCGCCATTGCTAATTTCCCATTGCTAATTTCAGTTGCAAATTTTTCACAAAGATACGTTGCCGTTGCTAATTTGGCAACGGCGAGTAGGAGGTTGCAAATAGCAACTGCTCTGTGTTCAAGCGTGCGAAATACGCGTGGCCGGGAACACTAGGGCTAGTAAATACACCCAAGTCAAACTTCGGTCAAGCCTTCCTTTATTTTTTTCCAGCCTTCATCCGAATCTAACCTACATCCTGCCTTATCGTTTTTCACTTCTCATTTCATCTCCTTCATAGACTCTTTCATCTCCTCTCAACTCTTTAATCTCCTCTCCATCTCTGCATGAAGAACTTCATCTCTTTCAGCTCTAAAACCACTGAAATCAACAGCCAGTTTATAGATGAACTTGTAAACTTGATTGGTTAGAGTTTATTGGAGATTGAAGAAAAATGAAAGCAGTGGAAGTTAGGTTTAGGGTTTCTGTAGATGAAGATTAGGAATTCTTTTTTGTGATGTATAAGAAGGATTTGGACTGGCTTTAGTTGATTGAGGAAAGGGTTAAGGTTAATTAGATGTTTCGAAGCTGTTCTGAAGATGAATTGAAGAAATTAGGGTTTAAGTTTCTTATTTAGGAATCAATTGATGAAATTGATCAACCAGTCGAGGAGACGGTTGTTATTTGAATGTTTCCAACATGCAAGATGGTTGGTATTTTTCTTCATTTTTGAGATATGTGTTCTTTTCAAAGTTTCCATTTTTAGCTGATTTTAGGTGTATTTGAATTTGGGTTTTGATAATTTCTGTCTAATTTAGTGTTTTCTAATCCGGGTTTTTATTAATTTTCGTCAAATTTTTTGTTTCTGAATATGGGTTATTGAAAAAGGTACCAGCTTTGTGAATTTTGTTATGTGGTGTTAGGTTTAATTTGTGGAAAGAAGATTAGATTGGTGCTAATTAGGTTAATTAAATGGTTTTTAGGTGCAGTGAATGCTAAAACAACACCATTACTTGTAAATGAAATTCCTGTGAAGGAGGAAAGAGTAAAAGAGGGTGGTTTGTCAGTGGAAGAAGAAATGCTTAATGTTGTTGGTTCTGATCTTGATGAAAATGAGACAGTTAGTATCACTGTAGTTGGTGCATCAGGTGACCTTGCTAAGAAGAAGATATTTCCTGCCCTTTTCGCACTTTATTACAAAGATTGTTTACCCATGGTTCGGCTTTTTTTTTGTTGTTAAATTTGGATGGAGCCTAAGTCTAGTTTGTTGTATACTTGAAAGTGTTGTAATGCAATTGGAACTGAATGTGTGTACGTGGTTCTGTGGTTGTAGCATTTTACTGTGTTTGAATATGCTCAGAGTAAGATGACTGATGAGGAATTAAGAGACATGGTTAGCAGGACTGTTACCTGCAGAATTGATAAAAGGTCTGTAATGTCTACGGGTTGCATTCTTGTTAAGACTGTGGCTGTGGGTTTGACTTATAATATAAGTTTTCTGAAAGATAATGAGTTTGCTGTGGTACTTACGGTATTTAATGAGAATACCTTTGGATTTCAGGGAGAACTGTAGTAAAAAGATGGAGCAATTCTTAGCAAGATGCTTCTACCATTCTGTTCAGTATGACTCGGAGAACAATTTCAAGGAGCTGGACAAGAAGCTGAAGTAGCATGAGGTTATGAGATGGTAATTTATTGTTCTAATGATTAAGCTTAATAGATGATAAACTTAGCACCGAGCCTTAAAAGCATCTAAGTGTTTGGTCTTACTACTGTCTCCTTGCTCTTTAGTAAGACTACTTAAAATGCATAAGTGACTTAAGTTTTATGGGCATATATGTTTAGTTTTGTGCAACTAATGGCTGTGCCGGAGTGATAAAACTTAGTTGTAGATTACTAAGTCATGGGAGAATGATAGTATTAGACTAAATTTATCAATAGTAGCATGAAGCTGTTTTCAATGTACATGTCATCCTTGAATTAACCAATGGTAAATCTGAACACTTGATGCATGGCTAATTATTGGTACCTGATATTTAGTTTCTTTCCATGTACAGTCTTTGAATGCCAGCTCTAGAGCCATTCTCATGCAAAAGTTAGATCGAAGTGTCACCACATCAAGGTTAGTTGCTGCTTAGCTATCTTTGTTTCTCCTTCTCCTTTTACCTCCTTTTATATCTTTTAAGTGTTTTAGTCTCTACATGTATCATCTGCTGCCTTGTTCCTGTTGTAAATGGAGTTTCCCTCGCTATCAGTTCTTGGTGTTGCACCTGCTGTCAATCCACTAGTTGCTGCACTTGGACAAGTTTCTATACCTGCACTACCTGGTTTACCAGGTTCCACCATTTCGGTTACTGCAGAATCTGCGCCCCCTCTTGATTCTGTGGGTGTTGAATGTTTATGTTGTATTTGCAGACTGAACCTGATTTTGATTTGGATATTAAAGATGACGTTCAAGATGAAGTATCGAAGTTTGGAACAATAAAGCATATTTTTGTGGACAAGTATGTAACTATTTTCTCTATACATGTTCTTCTTTAGACTATTTTTTGTTGTCTTATGTTTGTCATCCACTTACAGGAACAGTGCTGGGCATGTGTACTTGCGGTTTGAAACTACAACATTAGCCATAAGTGTGCATCGAGGTCAGTTATATTCTTATGTGAAGCTAAAATGAGTAGCTTTTATGTAAGGTTTTGATATGTGGACTAAACCTTTATTTTCGTGTGGCAGATGGAGATATGCCGGTACTTGAGGCAGCATGCACAGACAATAGCTGGGAAGTCTCAGCTGTTTATAAATTCTTATGCCAAAGAACTTGAGGTAAGAGATATTGCTATTATTCATTACCTTTACAGCGGTGATTTTCTTTATTCTGGTCTGAGTTCTCCTACATAGCTTTCATCTTACCATTGTCTGTGTAAACAAATACATACTTGTATGTGTGGTTGGCTGTAGTACCAGCACACCTTATTGACTTGCAAAGGAATTCTACACTCGAAAATTAGATAACAAAGATCTTTTATGTATCTTTGTTTTGTTGTTCTCCAACTGTTTTTGTATCTTTCTTTTGCTGCAAACTGATAATTCAGCCTACGCCTTATAGGTATGACTGTTGTGTCTGACCTTTACATTTGCATCTTGTTATATTTTCCAACAAGGTGGTTGTTTCATCAAGTTCTCAACGCAAAGGGTAGCTTGTGCATGAAAATAGTGTTGTTTGTCTTTTGAGACCTCGGTACTGAAACTTCAAATTTTGGTGCTTATGAAGGTATTTAGGGTTTTGGTGCAAAGCAGTACTCTGCTGGCGATCTTAGAGCATCAGCTGAATCTACTTGTGATTTTCAGGAAATTGGTTAAGCACAATCTCGTCATTCTTCTGGTGGAGTTCTATCTTCCCCTGTTTTACAATGCCTCTTTCAGTTTACATAAATTAGGTCACCCATCCATTTATGAACCTCAACATAGAACGTTGTATGTCAATTACAAAAAATTTGTGGTCTTCATCATCTCAGTAAGTTTGTTTGTTGTGATACTTGTATACTTATATCTCTTACTCATACTTTAAGTTCACATCAATTCAAGAATCCTTTTTTTATGATATAATCTACTCTTGATTCTTAACAATAGAGTTTTGTATGTTCATTGAATGACATTGTAGTTTGTATATATGTGGAAATGATGAATATGTAGAATTGGGTTATTGCAGGGGGTAAATGCGGGGGTATATGAATTTTGACCAGGTCAATGAAAACTTGGACCTTTTTTTTTTCTGTTCCAAAAAATTAGCAACGTCGATGATCTGTTACTAAATTAGAACCAGAACCAATAAATTAGAACCAGAACCAATAACATAAAATTCTGGGTAGGGGTATTCCTGTAATTAGCAATAGCTTAGCAATGACAAACTTCAGTTGTGAATGCAAAATTTAGCAACGGTGGCGGCGGTTGCGAATCCCCGTTGCTGACCGAGAGTCGCAACGGAGCTTATGTCGTTGCGAAAAATTGCAACATGGTGTTTTGCAACAGAGATCTGCCGGTTGGACCCCGGCCAGCAACAGCCAGAGTCCGTTGCTAATCCTTTAAAATGGTGTAGTGTTCCTTTCGGAGTTTCTTTATATGTTACCTAACCTGGTGAAAGCTTATTTGATGAAACCTTAGTCAAAGGAGTCATAGGCTTTTTAAATATCTGGCTTAAGAGCTATTTTGGGATATTTAGTGCGGTTTGAGATTTTGGTGTAGTGAAAAAGTTCGGCAGCGATGGCTATGTTGTCTTGAATGGATCTTTGTGGCACAAAGACACTCTGATATGGTCTTATCAAACATGGTAGCAAAGGTCGTATGGGATTGACCAATATCTTTGAAATGATTTTGTACGTGACATTACATAGCCTATTGGTCTATATTGGGATGGTTTTGAGGGGTGGTCAATCTTTTGGATAAATGTGAGGTTAGTATGGTTCATGAGAGGGTGAATACTAAGGGAAGTAAAGAAACTTCAAACCATATCAATAAGTTGTAGGGCACGTTCCGATCCTATTGAGAAGAGAGCCTCTTTGATCTCCTCAGGGGTCACTTCGGCTGTTAGCATATTACATTGTTGAGGGGATAACCTTGGTGATATTGTTTCAAACAGGCTTTCGTCAATTACTATATATATTGGGTGCAATATACTGATCTGTGAAGTGCTCATTCATGAGCTAAATAATTTCTTCCTTATCTGTAATCCAGGTGTTTTGATGATCTTGAAGTTGTTGTATGTTGGAGTTGTCGTATTGGGTGCACTATACTGATCCAAATCATCTTCATATAATTCTAAAGGTTTTTTTCTTCTCTATGTTATGCGAAAAAATCTTCATCACTTGATCCCTTATAAGAAGAATTTAAGTGATATAGCTGAGACCAAGTATTATTTGTAAAAACGATGATACTGTTTAATCTAAGAAGATGAAAAAAAAGACAAGGAAAAAACAAAATGGTTAAAAATCTTGATAACTGGCATGGGATGACTCCGAAAAACTAACAAGGGAATATAGGTTCTCTATTAACATGCTTGCAAATGAAGAATTGTGACATATGGACAGAAAGGTTTTAGATTGAACATTGAAGTACCATGGAAGGGTTGGTTCACTTCGCCAAGGCCAGTATCAATTGACCGAGGATAGGAGCACCATTATATAACTTCCTACAGATCTGGACGGCAGTCATGCGGACACGGTGTGCAGACACGATGCGACATGGACACGAACACGAACAAATTTTTAACCAAATTAGGACGTCACCACGTTATTAAATTAGCGATATATCCCACTAAAATGTGTATTTTTTTGATAAGAAACTCGGCAATCAAGGATAGCTACACTAGAATTTCTAAAATATTTCAATTGACTAAATCAGAAGACCGGAATAACCACTCGACTCCGCAATTATCTCCCACTTAAGTGAGAGAAACAACTGAGTCAACTTAGTATTCCATTTTTTTCATTCATCTTCTTAGTTTCATTGATTTAATGATTCCTGTTTAATCAAAAAACTAGTTTTTATATTCTCTTTAATCTTATCTTTCATGTTACACTAATTATTTTACCTCTCTGCATCATTTTATCTTCAACTTTTGAAAATTTTCTTTCATAAGTTTTATCATATGTAACCAATATCTTCTGTTTTCTCTAATATGTGTTTACAGAAGGAGTTATCTCTAATGGTTTTTTCATTTTTGTGTGTTGTGATCATGGTGTATGCCAAGCTTGTTATCATTCGTTTGAAGAAAAATAAAATTTGTGTGGGAATCACTGGTATGTGGTGGAAGAAGAACTATATCCTATTCAACTCTATGAGTTACAGCATTAATGGAACCCGCAATTCCCTAAATTCAAATTTTTTGAGTTTCAAAAAAAAATATATATATATCATTTCCAAAAATCTGTTACCTTTTATTTCTCTGGTCAACTGCCAGCTACACTACTTTCCTTGTGAACACATGTTTTCTTTTATTTTGTTTCAATGAGAAAACATCATTTCCTTTTCATTCTCAAAGCAAAAACCCTAATCTTTATCCAGATTCAACTATATGGAAGGAGAAAGTTCTATTCAAGTAAGTGATTTAGTTAATAAGTTCAAGCAAGTGAAATAGTGGTTTATTCTCAATAAGCTGACAAGGAAGGGGAAGAGGATAAAACTTGGGAGGCAAGTGCAATTGGAAAAGTTATCATTGAAGGAAGAAGGCGAATTGAAACGATGGAAAAGTTTATAGGATTCACATGGCGCTTCATGACATTTGAATATCATGATCTTCAAGTTTAGCAATTGGAATCTGTTGAAAAAAGTGACTGAGGAACGTCCATGGAGCATTAATAAGCATCTTCTGGTTATGCACGACTATATTCCTGGCATGATTTACATTGAGAAACATTGGGGCTTTCAGCAGTTCTGGATATAGTTAAAAAATATATTGCCTGAACACATGAATGTCACAGCCGTTACCAAGGTATGTGAAATCATGGGTCAGGTTACAGCTATCGAACCTAAGGATGCCATTCCAGTTAGAGGTGATCCTGTTAAGGTATGTGTCAACACAGACCTCACTAGCCCTTTTAGCAGAGGAAACAAATCAGTTAAAAATTTTGGTCATTCCGCCGGATTAAATTCTTTTATGAAAGACAACAAAGTGGTATCTGCACAGAATATTATATTATCAAACACTACAAGGGAGCATGTAAAGGTGCTGCATTATTTCTGGAGAAGCCACATAAAAATCCATATTTCTTTGGAAAAGTGAGTAGTATCAGAAAGAATATAGCTATAAACTCTACGAGAAATGCACCCGTCTCTAAGAAGAATAACAAGACTTTTGAGAAAACTACTGCTTTTGTAACTCCAAAGGATGGTGTTGCAATTAATTTAGATTTATTATTAAAGAAGACTGTGGGAGTGGAAGATGAAGAAGCTAACAGACTTGGAGGCATAGGACTACTGAAAACTATCAACCAACCTCTAATAATGATGATACTTTATCCACCACAACGAACAATGGACACTTAACACGGATTTCCAGACATCTCAAAGGATCACAACCAGAGATAACCTAGCAGCAAAAAGAAAAAGAGAATCAAGTTCTTTCTACAGATATAAACTCTTATACTTTCAAAATAATATTATATGTTTTTAATTTTTATCATATCCAAATTATTTGTATTCTCCGTTTTTGCATTAAGTTATCTTTGAAGCATCTCTTTCTTAAAAAGCATTGCATTGTTAGCTACATTTATTTTGTGTTTTTGGTTGTTAACATGAAGATAATTTGATGGAATGTAAAAATGCATCAACTAGGAATCATCTGAGTGACTTAATCAGGTCTCAAAATACTGATATCATATTCTTATGTGAAACCAAAGTAAATCAGTTTAAGTGTCAACCTCTTTTGAAAGAATTTTAATATCCTTATACTGCCTTTATTGACCTGAGGGTCTTTCTGGTAGCCATTTTTTATTATGCAAGAATGAATTTACTTGTGATGTATTTGATGCTTATAACAACATGCTGAATGTTATTGTGCAAGAACATGCTAGTAAGCTAGAATTTTCTTAACATGTCTGTTTGGGTACTCAAATTACTCTTGGACTTGTAATAACATATGGATATTGGGTTTGTAGGAAAAGACTACACTTGGACTAGTAATAACATTAGTTTGTAATAATATGGGGATATTGGGTTTTTAGGAAACCAAATATGCTAGTGAGTTAGAATTTTCTTAACGTGTATGTTTGATGTTATTGTGCAAATACATGCTAGGAAGAATGATCAATGGGACTATATACGTCAAATTAGCAGAGCTAACAGTGGTCCTTGGATTGTTTTAGGGGATCTGAACTTCCATTTTATTAACAGTGATCTAGGTACATCTTCTTCTACGGATGGGTGGGTCAATAGTGTTGTCACTAGTTGTGGTTTAGAGGATATTGGGTTTGTAGGAAAATACTACACTCGGACTAGTAATAACATGTGGACTGGGTCTAAGAGGTCTAAAATAGACATGACTATAAGGAATGGCAACTGGAGTTTAAATTCCCAAAATTCTAAACTTCTACATTTGAACCAAGTAGGTAGTGACCATAGCCATGTTATGCTTGTCATAGATGGTGCTATCCCAAAATGGTGGAAACCATTTAAGTTTTTTCTAACATGGTTAAATGATGAGCTTTGTGATGTTTTGATTGCTAATGCTTGGAAATCTAGTGTCAATGGATCTCCTGCATTTGAGTTGGTTAAGAAGCTTCAAACTACAAAAAGAGATATTTCCTTATGGAATAAAGAGCATTGTGGTAAGATAAATCAGAAAGTTGATATCCAGCAGATGAGTTAAATATTCTTCAAGAAATACCTCAGAATCCTATTAACATCAACGAGATCATCAACATCAACAAAGAATTGAACAAGTGGTATAAAATTAAAAGTGAATTCTATCAGCAGCAGTCAAGGGAGCATTTCAGCAAAGACATGGATACCAATAACAAGTACTTCCATACAAAGACTAACAGGAAAAAAACAAGAAACAACATTGATTCAATTCAAGATCATGGAGGAAATTGGCTATAGACAAGGGAGAAAATATCTTCACATCCAACTCATCATTTCAATAGCATAAGTACTTCTAGAAATCCAATTCTTGAAGAGATATTTTACAGTGTTCTTCCTGCTATTATAACATCTGAAGATAACAACATGCTTACAAGAGTGTCATCAAATCAAGAAATTTATGATACACTTAAAAGCATGGAGAATTGGAGTGGCCCTGTACCAGAAGGCTTTCTAGCTGGTTTTTATAAAAGTCAATGGAATACAGTTGGTGAGGATGTTTATTTAATGGTGACAAGATTTTTTGAATTTAAGCACATTCTAAATCAGATTAGTAAAACATACATATCTCTTATTCCTAAGAAGACAAAATCTACCTAAGCAGCTGATTACAGGCCTATTGGATTATATAATACTTCTTATAAGATTATTTCCAAGGTCATTGTAAATAGGATGAAGCCTTTAATTGGTAAGATAATCTCACCTTTTCAAGCAGCTTATGTTTCTGGAAGGTTAATTAGTGACAATACTGTGATTTCTTGAGAAATAATTCAATCAATGAAGAAGCAAAGAGGAGAAACGGGTTGGATGGTTTTAAAGCTTGACATGACCAAGGCCTTTGATAGACTTTAATTGAGTTTCTTACTAAAAGTTCGTTAATATTTTGGTTTCAGTAATGACTTCCGTGACCTTATTCAGCAGTGCATCAATACCACCTCCTTATCAGTAATGCTCAGTGGTTCACCATGTGAAGAATTTTCACCAACAAGAGGTATAAGATAGGATGATACTCTTTCACCTTATCTTTTCATCTTATCCATATAATTTCTCTTAAGGCGACTTACTATTGCACAACACAACAACACCATAAAAGGTATTAAAGTAGTTGTTTTATCTCCAGCCATTATTCATTTTTTGTTTGCAGATTACTGCTTGATCTTCATTCAGGAAAATCTTTCTTATGTTAAAAATCTTTTGGATATACTTCACTATTTCAGCACTCAATCAGGTCAAGGTATCAAGTTTTAAAAGTAAAAGGTGCACTTCAGCAAAAAGACCAAACCTGAGACAACTGAATCTCTTACACACAATTTTGGTGTTAAAAAGGTATTCTAAAGAAAGGTATCTGGGATCTCCACTTATTCTGGGTCATTCTAAGCAAGAATCTTTTAAGTCAATTAAATAAAATTTTGAGAACAGATTTTCTACTTTGAATTCCATTTCTCTTTCTCAAGCTAGCAGAGGGACTATGATCAAACATGTTCTTAACTCATTCAAATTTTATAAGAGGGGAACTTTTAAGCTTCCTAATAACTTGATTAATTGGTTTACTTCTATTTAGAGGAGATTCATTTGGGGATATCAACAACAGAGGCACTAACCTCATTGCTTGGAACAAGGTCTGTAAACCCAAAGAATAAGGAGGTTTAATTTTTAGAGATCTTGAGAAAATTAATTTGTCTCTTTTTGATAAGTTATCATGGGAGATATGTAATGAACCAAATAATTTAATGTCACAAGTGTTGAGAAGAAAATACTTCAAAAGTGGAGATATTATCTATCAAAATATTTCTGCAAAGAATTGCTCTTATGCTAGGAGTGGTATCACTAAAGGACTTCAGATCATGCAAAAAAACTACTTCATGGAGGTTAACAATGGGAAGAGAACAAAAATCTGTAAAGACATATGGATATCAGGTATGCTCCATCTACCAATACGAATGCATGATACTTTCAGGTTTTATGAGGAGGTGGTTGAACTACTCTTTGCATACTCTCATCTCTGGAATATGAGTCTTCTAAGTAAACTTTTTGATGCTGATACTTCAAGTAAGATTCATAGAGAATACTAAAGAAGATGTAATGGTATGGATGCCTGCCAAATATGGTAAATTATTTGTAAAGAATGCTTACAAAAAGTTAACTATGAGCAACAATGATGTTCAAGTAAATGGATTCATTATTGACACCAAAATCTAGATAGCGTCATGGGGTATCAAATTTCTCACGGGACAAAAACTTTTGCTTGGAAATGCATAACAGAAATACATTCAAGAAAGAGTAAATTCTTCATACATAATGAAAGATTGAATCCTCAATGTGATATATGTGGTTACAATGAAAAAACCATGGAACACATTAATTTCGAGGTAGACATGCAAGATCAGTCTGGAGGGGTGTCAACATCAATATTGCTTCGGTCAGAGAAAATTGTCAATTTGTTTCAGAATAGATTATCAGCTGGTTCCCTTCTATTGATAATATTCATGAAGAAAATTTGTTATCTACACTTATGATCGGAGCTTGAATAATCTGGAAGGAAATATGCTATGTTTTGTTTCAAGCAGTCTCTCTTAGGATAATTCCTTTGGTTTTCTAGTGAAGCATCTAGATTGACAGCTAGAATGACCCCCTACGTCCTATGGGAGAGATCTGGAAATTCCAATCTTGATGCGCTGAATGGAACAACGAAAAGTAAATGCACTGAATGGAGCAACGAAAAGTAGAATCAGGTTGCGTTGAATGGAACAGCACTCAGCCGCCAGATCAAAAAAAATAATCAATTTTCGTTGAACCATTCTGCGAAATGGTGATTTTGGATACGCTTAACCATTCAGCGAAACTATCTCGCTACTAGTTGGAATGCGAGATATATCTGGAAAGAAAAGAAGTGTTAAAGAATATGCAACGCTTTTTGTATAATATTAAATGCTTTTTGGCTAATCTAGTAACTTAATCTATACCATAGGACTTAGCCTTAATCCACACAATTTTGTTCGTAAAATACACTATCATTTATCTTCTCATATGCATGTAGACGAGCAAAATTTGCATACTCATAATGTCATCAAAATATCACATTGGAAACCTTCTTTAGATGATGTGCTAAGGCTTAATGTAGATACTTTTTTTGAGCACAGTACTAATCAACTTGGTACTGGTGTTGCTCTGCGTGATAATATAGGTACTTGTCTCGGAATCAAAGGAAGCAACATAGATGGAGCTTTGAGTCTTGAAGTAGGGGAATGCATGGAGGTACGTGAATATTTATCATGGGAAAAGGACATGCAACTCCAAAAGATACAAGTAGAAGAATGACACAAAACTTTTCATTCAATCTATCGCAGGAAATACATTACTCATTCAATAGGAAAATAGGAACATAATAAAAGAGATAAAGCAGGGATAATAATAAAGTAGGGATAATAATCAAGTAGCTGATGCAGTTGTTAAATATATTAGAGAGAAAGCTTTCGCTTTAGAAACATATGGTAATTTTGATAGTGTTGTTTGTGATTTTTTGGCGATAGACCAGAACTTTAAAGCTCATTAAGCAATAACATTCTTTTTTCTTATAAAAATAAGAGTGACGGATAGTTAATCTTTTTTTTTGAATTTTTATTTGAACTTGTAACTCTGTAAATTTTTATCTGAATTACATAAACACGTAATCACATCTCTACAAAAAGTATGGAAGATTTTTCGCAATTCTATTCTTGAGTTGGTATCACACCATCGATGTTCAAACCATGCAAAAACCGTTTTCCTTTAAATGACAGCCAACACATCTGAACTTTTTCAAATAAATTTTCTGGCACGGAAAACCCAATTTAGACCTCTTCTTAAATAATATAACTTGCAAGTCTATGTAGATGGGGCTCTAAGAAAACCCCTACGTACCCTCCCAAACTTACAATAAATCAATCCTGAATTAAGCATGTATGAAGAGCAAGACTAAATCCAGTTAGGATGGTTGCTATGTTCACCCACAGCAGTTGTGGTTGGCAAAATTGTTGGTTTGCACAAATCAAAAGATGTCTGGGGAACTTTAAGAAGAATCTTTACTCCGAAAACCAGAGCACATCAGATGTATCTAAGAAAACAACTTCATAATCTTACCAAAGGTAACTCCGAAATGCATTTACGAAAACATCATCAAAGTGCAGGGTATTTTCTTTACTACCTGGACTTGTAGGTAGTTTGAGGTTTAAACTTTAATGTAACCTTCGGACTTCAACATACCAAATAGTTAATGCACCGATAGTTATTCCATTATTCTTGGCTCAATGAAATTGGCATTATTTCATGGATTAGTCAGCTTTTCTTAAATATAAAACATACATTTATTAACCACAACCCAAAAAGTTTAAGTTAAAATGAAGAACCAAACAAGAGTTAATGTTTTACTAACTTAAACTTTCATTTCCTTCTTACTTAAGATCAAAATAAAACCTAACTTTTTTTTAATCATACTTCAAATTAATTGTAATTGTTTTTTTTTTAGTATTCTCATAAATTGATCAATTACAAACCCTAACTCTTACTTTTCCCCCAAAACAAAATAGACCCTAATTGTTAGTTTTTTCTAAAATGATATTCTTTTTTCTCAATCATGATTACATCAGAATTGATTAGGGCGCATATATTAATTGTTTCCTTAAAAAGTTTCTGCAACAACATCATCAAAATAGATTTTACTGAGGTTTTGATTCTTGTCCTTAGACCATTGGCTTAGAATCCATAAACATAATCTCTAAGATTTTTTTTCTCCTAAATCATGATTATATTGAAATTGACTGAGAATTATCCTTCGAATATTAGTTACGTTAAGTATCTTATATAAGCTCATTTATAAAACTTAGAAAATAACATCTTATATATTGTTTTTGTTGATTTGAGGATTTTAATGATTTTCTTACTATTTTGGGCTATATATATAATTATGTATAGAATATTGTTGACATCATACAAAAATTTGGTTGGGAACCTGGCTACAAGCTAGGCACAAACCCCTTTTAAAATAGAAACCCCTAATCTATGAAAGATAAAACTACCTATACCACTACTGGCATCATTATTAACTAAGCAATTCTTCGATCTTTAAAGGGCACAAAGTGACCTCATTAAGTTCTCCCAGAGTAGAGAAATCCAGCACACCCAGACCATAACCATGAGAGACATATTTTTCCAAGTATTTATTATGTTTACGCAGAATAACATTGGAAATAGCCTGTCATAGGATGAAAGCACGAGTACCTTCCCCTATAAAAGGAGAGACACCTGTGACATTCATACAAACATATTGACCATTTTTCCATTTGTAAACAAGAATGTTTGCGGGGCGTAAACCTCTATTATCATCTGACAAGAAACCCAAAGAAATCTTTTTGCACGCAGGAACCCCATCCTTGTATCAAATATCAGAAATTACATCTCGTACAAGGTCGTGTCGGAACTTGATTCTAACATCTTTGGAAAAATATAGCGCATGATCACCAAAGGTATCCATGGGCATATTGCAACTTCAACAAAGACCATCTTCACCAAAAAAAGGAATATCAATACGGTAACAAACTATAACTCTAAACTATATTGGCCTAAGAAACTGATTCAAACCACTGATGGGTACATCCAATAAATAATCTTATGGGAATTATAAAGATATATGAGTTTAATTAGTGTAGAAAATATGATATCAAAGACTTAATGGAAAAAAAACAACTCAAGCGTAACTCAAAGCAAAACTCTCTATTGATGTAAGTATTCTCATGGCTCAACAACCTATTTAAAGATAAAAAAACTTGACTCTCAAGCAAATAAAACTTTCCTAATAAATATCAAACTCTAATAAAGAACCTGCTTCTCAAGTTATCTCCAGCTTCCAATACGTTCACACAAACGTCATCAACTCCTACTAGTTGCTTCCACATAGAAGCATCAACTTCTACTAGTTGCTTCCATAAGAAGCATTAACTTCTACTAGTTGCTTCCACATACTATCTTGGTTTAACCTTCAACATCCTCCATTAAACCAAGACACTCTTTACTAACCATTCCAAGGTGTCCACGCAAGTATATAAAAGTTTTAGACTTCAAAGACTTGGTGAAAATATCATCTACTTGATTTTTACTTTCACAAAACTCCATAGCTATCTCGTTGTTTATGATAAGTTATCTAATGTAATGATACTTGATGTCAATGTGCTTACTCCTTCCATGAAGCACTGGATTCTTTGTTAAAGAAATTGAGGATTTATTATCGGGAAAATTGGACTTTAGTACTCAGGTTTTGTCCAACACTAGGCTTTGGTCTAACATTTGTCCAACGTTATAAACAAAAATCAAGAACCCAAAATGATAACAGGAAAGAAGTCATGCTTATATCTTCTGGATCTATAGAAAACAACAACCCAATTACATCATAAACACATTGCAGATCAAAAATATATATATATATATTGAGAAATTATTGATTTGCAATGGTGCTATTCGATTACTTTATGAAGATCGTCACGGGTTTTCTTAGTGAGAGTAGAGTCGGTGATGAATATTGCTGCTCTGAGATCAAAGTAGAGAAATTAGCGAAATTGAGGAGGAATTAGGGTTCGATTTGAGATGGGTTCTGGATTCAACTGACCATGGTGGTTGAAATTGATATGAGCTCGTCGATATAAAGGTTAATTAAGAATTAAGAGAAGAAATTACAGATTAATTTGAGATTATCTGAGAGTTTCAGAAGTTAGGGTTTTGAAGATGATGAATCTGAAGAACTGATAATGAGATGGTGTTTCTGATTTAGGGTTTAGAGAAACAAATCGAAGAAAATGAATTCCCATATGTGATTAATCACAGAGAAATAAATCTGAAACTTAATTTCAATCTGAAAACTTTAGGGTAGAAGATTAACATCAATATGAAATCTCGAGTTTTCAATCACAGATAAGAAACAAAAAAAGATAGGGGATGGTGTCGATATGGAAAAGAAAAAGATGAAGATAGCATTGAGACTTGGGGTTTCTGTGTGTGGATTCTAAGAAGAAGAAGGATATGCAAACAGGTTTTTGTCGTGCAAGAGATGAGTAAATAAAACAAGTACTGAAATCTTAGCCGCATATCTCTAAGATGTGTGGAGATCTAATTCGGATCGTCCACGTGTTTGATGGTTTGAGGAAAAGGTTAGGCATTGTTACAAAAGATAAAAATAAATTAGTAATTATGTAATAACTAACAGAAAAGTCATACACGTCATGACTTGAACGGGTCATCTGGAGTCAACGTCCAGTCCAGGTACCAAGCCCTAACGTTGGACAAATGTTAGACCAAATCCTAATGTTGGACAAAACCTGAGGACTAAAGTTCAATTATCCCTTTATTGTCACAGACTATTATTGTAGGTGTTATCTGCTCATGAAAAAGTGATTTCAGCATCATTCTTAACCATACAGCTTGTGTAGCACAATTTCAAACAGCTATATATTCAGCCTCTTTTGTATACAGGGAAACAACTTGTTGCTTCTTTGATGACCAAGAGAAAAAAAACTTGTTCATATATGAAATGCATTTCCTTCTGTATCTCTAGCCCAATCACTATCTGTATATCCAACTAACTTTGGATCTTTTGAAACTGTGTAAAGAATTCCCAAACTAGTTGTTCCTTTAACATATTTCAAAATGCGTTTTGCAGCTTGAAAGTGTGACTGTCTTGGAGACTCCATAAATCTACTAATTAATCCAATTGCATACATAATATCAGGTCTTATAGCAGTTAAATATCTGAGACATCCAACAAGTACACTTAAAGTGTGTTGAATTCACAAGTTCTCATGATCCATCTTTTGTCAACTTCAATCTCTCCTCTACTGGTGTTAAAATTGGATTGCAATTATCCATCTTGAAACACTTAAGTATCCCATCTGCATATCTCTGCTGGTTAATAAAAACTCATTTTTCTATTTGTTGTACTTCTATGCCAAGAAAATATGACATTAATCAGAGATTTGTCATCTCAAACTCCTTCACCATATCCTCCCTGAATTCCTTGATCATCTCTGAGCTATTACAAGTGAAAATAAGATCGTCAACATACAAACACACTATAATATGATTTATAAGAGAATCAGCTTTCAAATATAGAGTATGCTCCTGTGGACATCTTATAAATCCTTTCTCAATGAAGTATGAATCTATTCTTGTATACCATGCATGTGGTTCATGTTTTAAACCATATAAAGCTTTATTTAAATGGAATACTTGATTCACCTGCCCCCCCCCCCCCCCCCCCCCCACCACCACCACCCCCCCACCCCCCTCCCCCCATAACATAACCTGTTGTTTTTCAACATATACTTCTTCATCCTATACACCATTCAAAAAAGCTGACTTCTCATCTATTTGAAATATCTTCCAATGCTTCTGCGCTGCTAAAGAAATAATCATACGTACTGTATCAAGTCTTGCAACTGGTGAAATTACTTATGAATAATTTATTCCTTGTTTCTGTCTATATCCTTAGCAACTAATCTTGTTTTCAGTCTATCTACTTCACCATCTGATTTGTATTTTGTTTTATAAAACAACTTAACTCATATAGATTTCTTTCCTTATGAAAATTCAGTAAGTTCCCATGTATTATTCTTCTAAATTGAGTGTGTTAGAGCATAGCTCGGTTGAACCCACCAAGCGTTGGTATGTCAAGTTTGGTTGTCATATTTTAGTGAATCAAAACTCATTTAAAGAGTCGTTTGATTATTTACTAGAGTCAACTTCGTATAGGTTAGCCAGAAAGTTACTAGAATATAAGACTTACAAGCATTACGTGAAGACTTTGAAGAATGTGAAGAAGTAAAGAACTACAATGACGAAATCATCCTTCCTCTTAAGGTTAGTAATATTTGACTTGAACTGTTTCATTCCTAACGTATCTTTCAAGTCGTGTATATTGAAAACATAACTGCGAAGCTGTGAATGATTATACCCTAGTTAGACATAGTATTAAGGAATTACAATACGAAATATAACGTCTATCTTTTGAACTTCGTATATAAGACATCGACATAATCGTATGAATGTTATTGTGATTATGTATGGGTATGGGTGAATATTTCGTCCTAGGAAACAATGTTTTACATTCATTTAAAGGAAGTACAATTCATAAACTTTTTTTGTGAATCGAAATGGAAATCGCTAGGCTTATTGGTATTGTTATTCATTGCAAATCTTTGGATTACCAATATGTGTGTTAGTATAACCGCTCATAACTAGTTTATGTATCTTGGTAAAACTATTCACAATGCCTGACTTTTGTATTGGTATGACTTTTATTAGTGAAACCGATCTTAAGTAATCACCTGAGATGGTATGATCGATATATTGTAATTGGTATGACCAACTCTAGACATTGGGTAACCGATCCTAGTAAGAGGTGCAACCAATCACAAGTATGTGGAATCGATCCTTGTAAGAGGTGCAACAAGTCTTAGTAATTGGTAACCGATCCTATGACTTGTGCAACCGATTACAAGTTAAATACCATAAATATGTGGTAACCGATCCTCGTACCTAGTCTACCAACTTTTGGTAACTAGTGAAACTGATCCTAGTACCCACATGGAGGTAGAACCTAAGCTTTGTGTTTTGGTAGAACCGTGAAACCCATGATTGGTTATTTGATAGGATAATCAATCACATAGTTCTTGGAAGTCAGATAAACCAATTCTAAACTTGTTTGGAAGTGTGGCAAATCGGTTCCATGATTGTAAATATGAAAAATGATTTATAAAGTAAAGATGTCTGACATACTTTGAACATGTGCAGTAATTCTTATCTTTTATTGTTTAAAGATATTCCTTAATAACTAAAGGATAATCCCAGATCGAAATAAATTGGGAATCTTTTAATTAAGGTTTTTAGTTTTATATGCTTTTAATTTTCAACAATTAAATGCATATCTTTAGAAAATAAAAATTGGTAATGTGCATTTACTAATTGGAGATTTTCTACTGAGATTTCGATCAATATTTGGACAGTGCATTTCCAGGAATTATGAAAACCGATTGGACTTTATTGCATATCTTTGAGAATATTCGGTTTTGGAAATTCCTTGTTGTCCAAACTTCCTTGGTCTATAAATATTGAAGTTTGCATTTCAAACAAACTAATCCTCAGAGCCATTAAAACTACCTAGATGTGTTGTTACTGGTGGAGCCGTCTATTCGGAGAGGAAAGTACCCCAATTAGGCAAAATCTCTTACGACTGCTCGTTTTAAAGACTTCTTTGGGATTGAGAAGATCTACGAGTACCGTTGGTGGGAAACTAGATAATTGCAGTTTATTATTAGTTTTCGAATGATTTGATTGATTAATGGTTATTGAACTTTGATTGCACCTAGTTTGTTTATGCTTGAGAATCTTCTCTTCTGATATAAGATTTACTCAAACTAGATCGAAGTATCGACGGGGATCTTTAGAACTGTTTGTAGATCTAAATACGTATTGTGGTAATCCATCATTAACATACTCCGTTTGGTGTCAGATTGATCACAAGAGATTCAAGGTTTTTGTGTGCAAGTGTTTATTGAAGATCTAAGAAGATTTGAAGACAAAGAAGATTTCTTATTTGAGTTCAAAATCTTTGGTGTGCAAAAAACTTGATAGGCCGGGAATCCAACTATAATCGTTTTATCTTTGTGATAACCTTGATTGATTAGTTGGGTAGATCGGCATCAATACATTTCTTTGTTATTAAAGTATTGATTGCATAGTCTAAACAATTACTTTGGTAGTTGTTGAAGAGATTGATCTAAGAACCTGACAAAGGAGTTTATTAGGATAAAAGGAAGAGCCTTTTGTCAAACTCATATCAAATTGTCTGAAAAGAGTTGTTACCGAACAGATATGTTGTTCCTTTACTGTTTGGAATACGAACCAAAGGAATTGTTCCAAGTGCGTGACTTATTACAAGTTGGAGGCGCAGGGATACTGAGGGAACTAGGTGAACTATAGGTTTAGTTGCTTGGTATCAGTTATACGAAGTTGGTTTAGATTTTGTATAGCGGCTTAATTCTGAGAGTATTCAATTATGGACAAGGTCCCGGGGGTTTTCTGCATTTGCGGTTTCCTCATTAACAAAATATTGTTGTGTCTTTTACTTTTCTATTTCCGCAATTATAATTGATTTATTATAATTAGAAGTAAAATACACAAACGTTAATTCTTAATTACTTGATAGCAATCCTATTGTGTTTGGTTAAGTCCGAACCTTTTATCAAGTAATCATACTTCGTTGTTGTATTATCTCGATCTTGTATCCATAGTCAATCACACAAGTTATCTTGTTGTCGTATTGTCTCGATCTCGTATCCATAGACGATAACACGAAGTGTGAACCGATTAGTTGTATTGTCTCGACTCAGTCCATTGACAATTACTTTCAGAGAAAGGACTTATAGGTGGAAAAGTTTTAGATTGACGCATATTTGGGTATCCTCGTCTTTTCAATTAGTATCATAGCAGGCAAACACGAAAAGATCTAACAATCTTTGTTTGGTGCGATCCAACCTATAAGATATGGGCCAAACTAAAGTTAAGCGAAAGCGAAAACTGAAGAAAGGCTCAGTTAACGTATTACAAGATATGTGCTCAATCGATGAGGTCTCTAACGAGATATTTTTGAGCTCTATACTTGAGATCTCTAATGAAAGATCAAGTGTGAAAGCTTCTGAACTAAAGGAATTAAGTAAAAAAATTATTTTTTGCTCTAATGAACTTCTTTCAGCACTTGAAAGAGAACGAGATTTAACTTTAAAGTTTGAAAATCTCTATGAAGAGCATAAATTGCTAAAAGAAAAAACCACACAACAAGTTTGTGATTACGAAGAAAAGATGAATAATGAACGTCATCATGTAGAAACTTTTGAAAAAAATCTGGATAAAACTCGAGAAAAGGAATGTCTTTTAGAAAAAGAGCTTGATGACTCTACAACATCATCTTGAATATTTACTTGTTGTTCAACTGTAATTGGTACTGTTCAGACATTTTGTTTTGTTGAAGTAGTAATCCAATCCCATTGAGAGTCTTCATCAAATATCCCATCTATACTTGTAATTACTTTTCTTGTTTCTGGATTGAACAATTTATATTCTTTGGTTACTGAACTATAACCAACAAGAATATACTTCTCACTCTGATCATCCAACTTCTTTCTGATTTCTTTAGGCACATGTGCATTGTGCATATGCAATGCTCCCACATATTCTTAGATGTCTTACACTTGGTTTTGTACCACTTCAAGCCTCTTCTGGTGTTATATTATTCAAACTATTTGTAGGACATTTGTTAAGCAAATAAACTGCATAATAAACTACATAACCCTAGAAATTCTTTGGTAGATCTTTTGCTCTTCTTATAGTACATACCATCTCCATTATGATTCTATTTTTTCTTTCTGCAACACCATTCTGTTGTGGTGTATATCTAGATGTTAACTGATGTTGAATACCATGTTCTTCCATGAAGCTATCAACAACAATATACTCTTTTCCCTATTAGTTCTTAAAATCTTGATGCTCTTACCAATTTCTTTTTCAACATAAGATTTAAAAATTCTAAAAGCTTGAAAAACATCACTCTTTTGTCTAAGTAAATATACCCATGCCTTTATACTAAAATCATCAATGAAAGTTATAAAGTAATTATTACCTCCATGTGATGTTACTTCAATATGACCACATAAGTCACTATGAACTATCTCCAACTGTTGTTCAGCTATTCTAGCTTTGTTCACTGAGAATGGATCTCTGTGTTGTTTCCCAAAGATACAATTCTCACACCTTGATTCAGGAAGCTCAATAATGGGTAAACCTGACACCATCTTTTTTTTTTTGCTAAAGCTTGTAAACTGTTAAAGTTCACACAACCCATTCTCTCGTGACATAACAAAGAGTTATTATGCACATGAGTTCTATACCAACTTTCCTTTTGAAATTGAATATTCAAAAGGAATAATCTGTTTTTGGTCATCTGTACCTTTGCTATCAATCTTCTTCTTGTATCTCTAAAGAAGAAAACATCATTGTAGAATATCCTCTTTTCTGACAGTTGACCCATGCTCAATAAATTTTGATGTAAACCTATTACATAGAATACATCCATGATGTATGTCTTTGAACCATTTTTAAGAACAATTCATATTCTTCCTTTTCCCATAACTAGAATTGTTGAATTATTTCCAAACTTCACAGTAGAACGTATTGATTCATCAAGATTGACAAATAAGTCTATTCTGCCACACATATGATTACTACAACCTGTATTTAAGTACCACTTTAGATGAGGTTGTTCTTCTGTTATATGGCAAGCAAGTAGCATGTTTTCATCTTTCTCTTCTTCTTCTTTCTTTACTTTATGCAATATTTTCTTTGAAGTTTGCTTTGTAGTTGTTATCAGTTGTGTTTTTAGGTTTTGAACACTCAGTAGCAAAGTGTCCAAAGTCTCCATAATTGTAACATAAAAGTTTTTTTCTATCTTGCCATCTTCCCTGATAACCTCCAGTATTAGGTCTTCCTCCAATATTATTTCTTCCTTGAGAGAAAGTCTTATGGTGGAAGAGTTTCATCTTCCATCTTCCATGCTACCTCGGCATTTGGAATTGTGGATGGAAGTACAAATGTAGTGGTGGAATGGTTGAAACTCTATTCCAAATAGCGTTTAAAACGCTAATAAGAACAGCGTTAGAAAAACGATATCCATAATAGCGCTTTATGCTATTAAGATTAGCTCTTTTTTTCTCAGCCATTAGATTTTCAACGGCTCGTTTTAAATCTATGGATAAAAAAATGCTATTCTGAACAACACTTTACGCTATTTAGATTAGCATTGCGTTATTTTTATTGGCGTTTTCCGTCTTCTAATGTGTTATTCTGTATAACTTTTTATACTAATCTAATTAGCGCTTCCATGGATTCCACAGATCACCTCATGAAATCATGAAACATGGGTTGGAAAAACTGTGGAAGACCCCAACTTGGAAGCCACTAGACTTGACATTCCACAATTTTTCCACACTTGGAATAGGTTGGATTCCACCATAAGACTTGCTCTGATAACCTCCAGTGTTAGATCTTTCTTGAATTTTATTCCATCTTACTTGACTTTGAAGTGCTTCTCAGCTGGTTTTGCAGCAGTTGTTTTTTCAAGTAATCTTTGTTCATAAGCCTGTAAAGATCCTAATAACTCATTAAGACTCATAGTTGAATCAGTATTACACTCTTCTATAGCAGTAACTTTTGATTCAAACTTCTCTGGTAAACTACGTAGAATTTTCTCTATAATTGCAGCATCTTCTATCGTGTGACCATTGGCCTTCATCTCATTGACAAGATTTAAAGTCTTTGAGAAAAATTATGATATTGTATATGATATTTCCATTTGTAGAAGTTCATACTTTCTCTTTAAAGTTTGTAATCTCACCTTCTTAACTTAATCTCACCTTCTTAACTTTATAAGAACCTGTGTAATAATTTATCAAACCATCCCACGCTTTCTTGACTTCTTTAATATATATAACTCTATCCATGATAGATGCATGAATATCCTGATGGAGTATATAAGTTGCTTTAGAATTCTTTTTTCTGTTTTTTGTTAAAACAGCTCTTTGTGTATCTGTAAGTTCTGCTCCTTCTGCTGGTTCTACATATCCAGTATCAACAATATCCCACACCTCTTGATATATGAAAATATTCTCCATCTGTATTCTCCGGTGTTCAAAGTATTTTCCTTCAAACACCAGCACCTTGATCGAACTTAAACTTGTCGCCATCTTCTTATTCTCAACAGCTCATACCCACAACCCTAGAATCTGATACCAGTGCTCTGATACCAGATGTAGAAAATATGATATCAAAAACTTAATGAAAAAACACAACTCAAAGCAAAACTCTCTATTGATGTATGTATTTTCATGGCTCAACATCCTATTTAAAGATAACAAACTTGACTCTCAAGCAAATAAAACTTTCCTAATAAAGATCAAACTCTAATAAAGAACACTTCTAGAAACTCAGAAGTTCTAAACATAGTAAACTCTAATACTAGAATAACTTGCTTCTCAAGTTATCTTCAGCTTCCAAATACATTCACACAAACGTCAGCAACTCCTACTGGTTGCTTCCACATAGCAGCATCAACTTCTACTAGTTGCTTCCATAAGCAGCATCAACTTCTACTAGTTGCTTCCACATATTATCTTGGTTTAACCTTCAACAACTAGCAAAAGCACTTATTTTAAAATGAGTTATGGTTTATAAATGCAGGAGTTATATTTAAGAAAAGCCTTGCTACAAATAATGACCTGCTCCCAAAATCTGGAATGGTCCCCAAAATTGGACTGGTCGCTAAAGAACCGTTCATTGTATTGTGTACACCAGTCCCAGGCTCCCAGGACTCCTGACAAACTGGACGTCACACTACATAGCCAGCAAGCAACAAATTGGCATTGCTTAGATATCACACCACTGCCGCGTCTCTGTAATTATAGTTTGTATCATGCGTTATACGACGAATGAGCCTGGGCTTGATCATTGTGGGAGAGTTTAATTTTATGCTGGACACGCATCGATCTGATCATAAATCAAAACCTAGCAACCGTCATGATAAGAACAGGGTCGAGCTAAGTTAATTGGTGGCGTAAGTATAATCTGACGACTTGAGACGAATTTTTAGCAACAACTTATATAATTAAAGCAATACAATACGATAGTGATTTATTAATTAAAGCAATACAATACAGTAGTGATATATTCGTAATTCAACAAACTCCAGTACTGGAAGAGAGGAATCAGTCAGCTAGCGGCGGCCAGCCCTCCCACCCCCGACAAAAGAAAACACATAATTATTGATAGGACGCAAGAGCTTATTCAATCTCTTACCACTCCAAACGAAAAAAACATAAACAAAATCAAACACAAATCCAACGGAAAAAAAAAAAAAAGGTCCACGTAAATAAGCCACAACTCAGACCAAGATGGTGGCTTTAATTCGTTGATCATCAGAAGACAGATTAGGATGCATAAGATTATATGCGTCATTCTACATCTCCGGCTTTACCAATTTCCGGGCTGCATAAGATGTTCCTGCATCATCCTCGTACACACCCCAGATATCTGGATCAAATCTTGCTTCATCTTTGTCAGGGATCAACTCTTCAATGTTCACAGCAGCTAGATATATTCCTCCATAAAAACGGCTCCCTCGAACATTCGTCGTATTATCTTCCACAAATTTCAGTGCACCTGGTGCTTTGATGATTTTCATAAACGTCTTCCTGGGAATATTTAAAGCATCAAGATCCTTAAAAGGAACCCAGTTACTAGGAACAATGCTATTACCAATCTTCCATG
>JAJJMB010004080.1:618302-641782 GCA_023531105.1 Papaver atlanticum | reverse complement strand
CAAATCAGGGACTGCTGATTTAAGCCCCTCGGTGTCACCGTCAAAAAAGATGATAGCTGTGGCATCATTCCAGGGAAAGGCAGGTGGTTGGGACGGTGAAATCGAAGATCTAAAGACTAACATTTTTATCATGGATGTAATGTCACCTCACACTCGGAGGATGGTTGTAAAGAATGGCGGGTGGCCGACTTGGGGAAGTGACAATGTCATATTCTTCCACCGTAAGGATGATCCCATTATTCATCCACCTGGCCAAAAGTTCCCCAAGGACGTATTCTGGGGTGTATACCGAGTTGAAATTAGCACTTGTATTGTAAAACGTGTAACCCCGTTAAATATCGACGGGTTCACTCCGGTGGCCATAGATCCGAACAGGGTGGTTGTTGTAACTGTTCGTGAAGAATCACAGGGGTTAGGCGCAGCACGTGTCGTGGACCAGTTTAGACAGATTGAGATTTTTGATTCAAGAAACGGAAATAGCACAAAAATCACTCAAAATACTAAATCATCAAAAGCGGATCACTTCAACCCATTTTTGATTGATGGTGGGAAGCTCATTGGTTACCATCGGGGCAGGAGCGACAAACTCTCGGTAATTAATTTAAATAAGCTATCTATCCATTATTTACCACTTTTGAAGTGTATTCTAATGTGATTATATGTTTCTCTTCCGGCAATAGTTTGATCAAGCAGTGGAAAGGCCGTTTCAGACGCTTGACTCGTCACTACCAGACGTAGGTCTATTCAGAGTGTCAGGAGTGTTTCCAACAATTTCCAAAGATGGAAAAAGGCTTGCATTTGTTGACAATGAGTTCAAAGCTGTGTGGGTTGCTGATAGTAATGGATTGCATATTGCTTACGAGGTATGTAGATAAGATAATACATGTGTCTGAGTTACCTGTGTTCCGTATTAATTGTTGCAGAATTATTCTGTTATTATCATGTGATACGTAATTGGGTTTGCATATGTACACATAGGAGGATGGACCGGACAGACTCTTCTCCCCAGTTTGGAATCAACGTGATGACACACTATATGTGTGTGTTGGACCTTCATTTAACATGAAAATGAAGGTGAACATCAATGCTATCACCAACGTGTCGAAGTATAGACGTCAGTGTTATGCGCTTACAGATCAGTACAATAATGCCTTCCCATCCAGCAGTCCAGATGGTAATAATTTACTTCATATAAATGCCTTTCGATGTGTGCATGCTATTGCAACTGTATGTACTAATGATTTGAAAACTTCAACAGGGAAGAAATTAGTTTACCGATCAACAGGGAAAGACGGATTCAAGAATCTATACATAATGGAAGATTCAAAACGAGGGGTGGTCAATGGAAGGGAACCAAGACGGCTGACGAAAGGGAAATGGACTGATACACATTGCCAATGGTCGCCAAATGGAGATTGGATAGTATTTTCGTCAACACGTGACAAGCCTGCCGGTGCACCAGAATCAGACCAGGGTCTTGACCCAGGATACTTTGCGGTGTATCTAGTGAAGTGGGATAATCCAGATGTTTTGGTGAGAGTCATGACAAGTGGAAGTGATATCTCAGGGCATGTGAACCATCCGTGCTTCAGTCCAGATGGACGTAGCATTGTTGTGACTGCAGACCTTGCTGGCGTGTCTGTTGATCCGATATCTTTGCCTCTATTCGAGCATTCTGTGAGGTCTTATGGTGATATTTTTTCTATCGACCTTCCGGAAGATCACCTAGTAAGATACCAGGATGGAAATTACCAGTATGGAAAACATATTCGGGATGTGAAAAAATTCACGCGAATTACACACAGCAAGTACGAGTACTCTACTGCTACTTGGACTAAGTTCGCAACTCAGGATCCTAATAGAGCATGGAGTATGCGTTTGCCAGCAGGAGATTTCACTCCTGCATGTCCTTATAAGCAACGAGATGGAGGAGAAAGTTACCACATGACTGGCCACCTGCTCCTCCCAAAAAGATGTTGTTAAAAGTTAATTGTGTTTGTGTTCCTTATCATTTATTCTGCCTGTGTGTTTCCTTTATGTTTTTTTGATTGTGTTTGGTTTGTTTTTCCATGTAAGATTTGCTTGTTATTTTCAAACTGGTTTGGCAGTAAATGAAACTTATGAATTTCCTTTTGCTACAATATATCCATGATGGCCAACTTCAAAAAGAGGATACTTGTTGAAGGTTAAACAAAGATAATAAGAAGATTACACTAAGGATCAACAAGTATTGTTGATACAGTTGATAGGGATCAACTATGAGAGTTGACAGAGTTCGAGTGGGTCAACAAGTGTTGTTGACACAGTGCGTGGATCAACTAGTTTGGTTGACACGGTGGTATGGTATTTAGAAGTAAACTTGGGTTGCAAGTTTTACTGGTTTTAGAGTTTGTTTTCGTGAGAATTCTCTAGAAGTGTCTTTGTTAGAGTTTGGTTATGTTAGGAAAGTCTTTATTACTTGAGAGTCAAGTTTGTTAAACATATAAATAGGATGTTGAGCCATGAGTCGAATTACATCAATTGAGAGAATTGTTTGAGTTAAGTTTGTGTTAAATTTTCATTAAGTTTTTGATATCAGATTTTCTACAATACTTAATAGTGGAGAACCCACTGATCAAGTTTCATCGAAAAACGTTAGATATACTGGATCAACGGATTCGTCTAACAAATATCATAAAAGATATATGCATGTCATAGATGTGAAAAACCTTTGCATTGATCGTTTGTTTTGCACTAGTTCTATACCTACATGTATTTATAAAAAAAAAATCCTGACTGTAACGGCATATTAGACATCTTGAGTTTTATGACATTGCTGATAATGAATATGCTGAATGCCATCTTTTCAGCAGCGACACATTTGCTACCTACTTAGGTACAGAATGAAGTTAAATTTTGTTTCGAAGAGGAGACTAATTAAACAACCATTAACACATTTGCAGCATTGGGATTTATTTTTATGATATTTTGGCAAGAAGTTGAAAACAAACCTTAATGAAGAGAAATTTGAATAGATTTGATTGTGAATTCAGTCGCTAAGAAAAAAATCCTACCAAATTAAATCAATGCTTGACAATGATTATAATTCTAGAAATATATATAAAAACAATATTCAGATTCTGGATACGCTAAGTTATTTGAGAACCTTACCTCTGATGAACCAAGACTCACGTACACTTACTTCTTTTCTGAACATGCATAAGGCCTTCGATCCACTCCACTCTCCTAGCAGACGATCAATTAAACTTGTGCAAATTAGTTTTCTCTTGATGTAAGATATGGTTTTCTGATAGTAAAAAAAATAAACTAAACAAACAAAATCCAACGGTGATTAAGGCCTTGTGTGCATGTTGCATGACTCATGAATGTAGAAGAATCAACGTGAGTTGCAGTTGATGCCAATTAAAAGATGATAAAGATGTCAGGAGTATATTGTTACTGTAAGTGGGTTATCTTTTATTCTTTGTTCAGGAAAAAGTGTATCACATGTAATGGTTTCCAACAAATATGTGGGCTTCTGTTGTGCTTTAGCTTTGAATCTTTGTTCGGGTTCCTAGTGACTTCCTACGGCACTAGGAAGCTTTATCTTTTATTTTTGCTGTAATTTTGTGCTTCCTGGGAGATTTGTATTTATATAGATGCTCTATGTTGCATCAAAGAAAAAAGATAAAAAATATGCCTATCAACATCTATGATGGTGATAATAAAGTATTTGTAGACGTGAAATTCGAATAATTAAAGGTATGATCAGTAGTACTAAAAATTATTTCAATATTCGGTATTACGTACCCATGTAATTTCAGCCTAATCTAATTAATTTCATGCTTCAAAAAAAAAAAAAAAAATTATCTCAATACTTGTTGGGCGATTAGAGCCGAAGCAAATTCAACTGCCTATAATATATTCTGTTGTCTGCCTCAGTAGTGCGTGGTTGGAAATTCAAATTCCCACTTACTGTGATCTTCAATGCCCCTTATCCGAACAGGTGTGTCTCGAGTTTTGGATCTTAAAAAAAAAATAAAAAATTCCAATCTTCCATCTTAGCGTGTTTCTTTTTCCTCCAATCGGAACAAAAACGAAGTAAACCAACCAAAGAAGCAAAATGAGGAACAGCTGAAAGAGCCTACAAACCCACCAACATGAAGTAAACCGAGCTGAAGACCCACTGCTTTTTATTTGCAGCCCAAAGTCTCAAGGACTAAGAATCCAATTTACAAAAAAAATATCCGAACTCTTATATTACATAATGCAAACTAGTGCGTATTTCTCGACTCTTTTATATTTTTTCTCTAAGTACAAGCTTGCACTTTGACTAGTTGAATAGTACCTCAATGTAGACGAGTGTTCAAAGATACGTCATTGAATGAGATGAAGCTTCATTTAAGCTTGTATTGGGCATTCAGGGAATGTTAGCCCAGAACAGAAATTGCACCACAATGGTGCATCACGCTAGTGGGAGGCTAACCAAGTGTGATATTGCACCACAATAATGCATCACGCCTGTGGGAGGCTGGCCAAGAGCAATATTCACCATTATGGTGCAACACTCAAGTTGGGCATCACCCAGAACTGGTTATGCACTACTATGGTAAAATTTACAAAACTCGTTGCGAAAGCAGGTGAACTTTGTACATTTCAATCCCATCTCCCCTTGTTCTGGTTGTAGAACTGTATTAAAGAAATTGCAGTTATCCCACCAAGGAGGTGAGAAACTGCAGTTACAAAATGTGCTCAAAAATAGCAGAGACACAACGAATAGAAAAAACTTGTTGCGGAAAACAAGTTGTAACCGTAAAAAAACAAAAAAAAAAGAATACAAATGTCCTAAAACCCATCCAAATTGTGAATCACCTGGTTGAGAGAATAACCGTCAAAAATATATGTACCCACGCAACATTTGAAAATATAAATCTTCAGCTTTTCAATGATTAGCTGAGGTTCATCGTATTTTCCATTAAAATGCCTATAATATATTTCCACCCAAAATTTCCACCATATGGCAAATGGGATTAAATCCCAAATATTCCTTTTAGTGGAAAGATTATTACCTCTCTTCCTGTTTCATTCCCGTAAAGCCTGTCTGTTAAAGTTTACGGGCATCCAACTCAAAACCAATTGACGATGAGTGGAGTGTCTCTTCCATATTATATTTTAAGTCCATCATGCGGATTCTAGCAATGTGGGACTATTGCCCTTTCGCACACCCCCTCACGTGTAAGGCCAGTCATTCGGCCTAACACGTGGACCTACGTACGAGTGACCAGTCATTCGGTCACGGGTGTAAGGTGACATTCAGTCACGGTGGCAAGTAATTCGGCCTACACCCCGCATACATGCTCCAACATGGATGACGCACAGCTTTAGCATAGCCTGTAGGTTCTTTAAGAGTGGTAATGGCCACCAAAAACCGAGTATGATTAGCAGAAAAATTAGCATAAGAGACGTAATTAATTATGGGATATGGCATACATAAAGACGGTGACGGGTGAGGAGTGGATGAACCAGGTTCTATAACTTTAACGGTGTTACACACATAATCACGTAACCGAGTATTAGGAATCCTTGAACGAGAACTAAGTCGAACATCTGAATCATCATTCACAACTGAATTATCCTCTGTGTGTACATCATCCGTAGTAGGAGGTAATACTTATGACAACGTGTCATCAGGTAATAGTGCATTGTCAGGAAACTGTGAATCACCTGATATAATCTTCGGAATATCATCATAGGAAGCAGCTGACCCGTCTGTGACTATGACATTGTCTGACAAAGATGAATATCCACTCCTCCTGACATCCGGAAGCTCAATACAAGCAGCATTGTTCGTGTTAGACAACAAAATACTTGTGTATGACTGTCCTATAGTAACATCCACCATTTCTTATGAGATAGACTGGCAATATACATTAGTATGATCTAAGAGAACTGTTGCATAAGAAAAATTGTCTTCAATTAGAAAGCTACGTCATGGGATACAAAGAATTGTTTCGTTTCCTAATCAAATAACCGCCAACCGGTTTTTCCATAAGGATAACCAACATAGATACATCCTACTTCGTGAATTAAACTTATTACAATCACGAGGCACAATACTTGTATAGCACAAACAACCAAATACCCGGATGTGAGTATAGATAGAAGGCTTCCTATGTAACAATTCATATGGAGTCCTACCATTGAGCAAGGGACTAGGCATGTGATTAATAAGATAAGCAGAACTTAAGATACATATGCCCAAAAACCGAAGGGGTAAATTGGCTTGAAATCGTTAAGCACACGCCACGTTCAATATATGACGATGTTTTTCTTCAACTCGCCCATTTTTTGTGGTGTATCCACACATGAAGTTTGAAATTCTATAACATGTTCAGCAAAGAAATGAATTAATGGAAGAAATTTCGTACCATTACCAGTGCGCACCTTCTTAACCTTTCTATCAAATTGTGTCTTAGCAAAAGCACAAAAATTCTGGAAATTTTGTTCTATGGCTAGTTTTATGCGCCATCAAATAAACCCAAACACAACGATAATAATCGTCGACAGTGGTAAGAAAATAATGTGCACCACAATAAGATGGAGTACGATAAGCACCCTATACATCACAATAAACTAAATCGAAGAAGTCATCAGCTGTATTCTCACTAACAGGAAAAGTAGTCTGAGTTTGTTTAGCTTTAAAGCAAATATCACATGGTCCATTAAGAAATTTCTGACAATCAACCTTATTCATACCCGGAAATAAAAAACAATCGTATTAAACGCATGACATAAACGTCTGTGCGATAAACAATAATCTTCTTCAGCAGATACATGATTTGCCGTAATGCGTGTTCCATTGTGGAAGATATAGACCCTGTATCGTTCTCAACCCACAACAATCACCGTCCTCGTAGTGCGGTCCTGTACCACTCATAATTTATCAGTCAAAATGAAAATACATCTCAAATCTTTAATTAAGCATGCTAATGAAATCAAGTTGCAATGGAGATCAGGAACGGATAAAACACGAAATAATTTCATATTGTTTCCAAACATCACAGTGCCTTCGCATGAAGGAAGAGAGTATGTGCCATTCGGAAGGTTTATAGAAGAAAAACCTATTTGATGGGTCTTAGAAATTCTTTCCTTTCAATCATATGTCGTGAATCCCCTGTATCAAGTATCCAGTTATCAGAAATCTTCTCCTTCGAATCATTATTCGAAGTTTTAAGCATTTGCACAATGGTTTCCTATTGAGTTTCAGTAAGAGTATTATCAATACCTAGTCAATCATGTGACGATAGAGATCCTCTACCAGAGTTAATGGTTGTGATCGCTACATTAGCTACATCAATTATGGTGCTAATCTTTTGCACAATTTTCTTATTTGAATTTACAATCTTTTCCAGCTCAGATGCCATGTTAAAGTTTTTCGGGCATCCAACTCAAAACCAATTGGAGATGAGTGGGGTGGCCCTTCCGTATTAAATATATTTTAAGTCCATTGTGCGGTTTCTAGTGATGTGGGACTATTTTCTTTTCACACTGTCTCACTGACCCCTGAAACACCCACTGCAATTAATCCCTCCAAAGAATGATTATAGATAGAAGTTGTAGTCTCCCAATGAAGGAATATGTGTAGATTAGATTCTAAACTCTTCTTGCAAAGTAGACACCCCTATACCAAAAAAAAAATAATCCTCAAGGTGTTCATAGTTGGAGATGCATTAACACAGAGTCCATATATAAAATATCACTTTTTGAGGTATTTTAGGATTCCATAGACTTTTATGTGGAAATGAGATTAATTAAACCCTCATTCTCAAAAGACTTATAATACCCCGCAACAATAAAATTGTCACCATATTGCCGTACTCTCTGATCCTCCAACTTAGAAGTGGATGAGGTTGCACAAATGATGTCAGTTTTACCAATTATCAATTAAACGGAGATATAACCTTAAGCTATATAGCTTGTCCGGTAAAGCATGCATATATGATGCGAAATCATCATTTTGACATGTAAATCTTATATGATGGGAAAGCATTATTATGAAGATTTCTCAAGAGAGCTTCATGATATGTAAGAATCATCGTTGTTGCGTTGCTAAACCAAGAATGCATCAGAATAATACAAAACGAAGAAAAGGTGAACAATGTAATATTTTGCATGGCCCGAGCTAGAGAATGCATATTTGCGGATTAAATGTCCCCGATAATGCACAGTCTTGTGCAAACTTTGCGAAAGACCCTTTGACCTATACAGACTAGGCTTTTCTTGGCTTTGGCATTACAATACGGGTTGACTTTAGTTGCTAGTCCTGACGAGGATGAACTAATATTTGTGCTTGTTCCCTTCGATCCACAAAGGAGGGTACATAGGCAGCTGTAATGAGTTACAGCATTATTGGTCTACCAATTTGTCGTACATATCATCTAATTGCGAGATGATTGCAACACAAGTGTAACTTGTAGCATTTGGATCAGCAGTGAGATGTAAAATATGATTGTTGGCATACTTAATGAGGTAATTGTAGTACATTCTTTGGATGTTCATAGTGCCTATCAAGCCATTGGGCGTAGGCATACACCAATTGGGCAATGACAGGAAAGAAAGCTAAACCGATGTACAAGTTAGGGGAGCTTGCATAAGACACTTGCATCACAATGATGATGAAAACCAATGATAGCATGTGCCTGAATGATGCGCCCTTGGCACGTTCAAGATCAATGCATTCTTTCAGCACAGTGCCAAAGAGAAGTAATTAAGGAAGTGGAAGTCAGTGATGCATGCAAGATACATCATCATTATCCTTTATGTCATGGCACACTTCGTAGAACAATGGCAAGTGGAAAGGTGTGGAAGCTACATTTAATGCATCATGCTTGCAAAGCATGTTTGAAAAGGAAAATAAACTTGCATTTGCTTGTTGAGCTTGAAGCTTTATGGCCCGGTCAATTCTTTACAAGTGGTGCATCGGGAAGTTTTGCCTGCACAGCTTAACACAGGAAGGAAATTTTCCGGTCTGTCAGAGGTTGTATCAGAGCAAGTTCTGAGATAACACTAAAGACTATGCGTTATGGACTCGTTAGTGAGTATTTTATAGTGAGACTACAAAAAAAATCGTAAAGGAAAATTATAAGGTTGGAAGAGTAATCCAACTACTACATGAATCGTGTAAGCCTTAGTCGAGTGTAGTGAATTTTCCAGGCCTTAAACGGAGACCTACTAGATAGTTGGTGACCTGGAAAGCCGTTTGGAATGGTAGGTTTACAATTAGTACTGATCATCCCCACCCGTTAGCTATAACGGTATACGTTTTCTAGCTGGTTAGTTCTCACTTATGAGTGGAAAACTATAGCGGTACGCTTGCATCCGATTGCTCTAGAATTAGAGTTCGGTCCTCACATTAATGAGCTGGGAATTACTTGTCATGCTGAATGACCCTTCAAAAAACTTTGAACTTTGGGGATTTTTGAGTATGCGATATTGGGATGTTCACTTAGGATCCTGTGTTGAGATATTGTTTTTCCAATCCTTAGTATATAGTATGGGATTAATGATAAAGGAAATAAAACCGATGTTCTCAGTAGTGTTGGTTACTCTCTTAGGATTCCTAGGTATGCGATATTGGACAGATGCTCATAAGATCTTAATTGTTGTCCACAAGAAACCGATGAAACATTTGCTATTTATAAGCATTGTGGTATGTGACATACGCTTAGGAAATCCAAACCGAATAAGTCTATCCATAATAGTTTCTGTTTTGAATTTAAAAAACAAAATTCTTTAAACAGGGTAATAATGGGATACCCACACTTTCGCATGACGTCTGCTCAAATAAGTGTCATTGAACGAGATGAAGCTTCAATTCATCTCAAGCTTGTGTTGCGCGTTCAGGTCATGTTGGCCTAGAATAGATGTTGCATTGCAACGGTGCATCACTCTAGTGGGAGGCAGACCAAATATGATATCGCACCACAATGGTTCATCGCGTTATTGGGAGGATGTCCAAGAAATATTGCACAACTATTGTGCAATACTCAAGTTGGTTATCAAGATAGAACTAGTTACGCACCACTATGGTATAATTTACGAAACTCTTTGCGTGAAAGTACGTGAACTTGGTACATGTACATCCTCTCCCCTTTTTCTAGTTGTATAAATGTCAATAACACATATATAAGGAATGGTTGTTGGTTGAAGGTGTATTAAGCGGAGACATCCTTAATCTATAAAGCTTGTCCGGTAAAAATTATATGATGTACATGCATGTGAAAGCATCATTATGATGATTACTCGAGAGAGCTTCATGATGCGTAGGAATTATCGATCATTATTGCGTTGCTAAACCCAAAATACATCAGAATGTTGCAAAACAAAGAAAAAGTGAACGATGCGATATTTTGCATGGCCCGAGCTAAAGAACGCATACTTACGAATTAAATGGACCCAATAATGCACACCCTTGTGATTACTTTGCTAAATACCCTTTCGCCTACTTGGACTAGGCTTTGCTTAGCTTTGGCGTTTGATAGACACATTTTTGTGTATGATTTGATCTAAATTGTCTAATTTGTTAGTGTAGATGGTGAAATTGTTATAAAGGGAAAAAGTGTTATTTTAAGATTAAACCACGATTTCTAGTATACGTCCCCGCAAGACACTATTGGTCATGATTCCGTGATTCCTAGCGCACATCCTCGATGAGATACTGCTGGTCACGTAGGTTCTGTAAAACGTAAAACGTCCCCGACAGACTTATGAACCAGAACAACTATAACTTAAGCATCTCTTCGCGAGAAGCAGTTGGTTGTGATGCCATGATTCCTAGTATACATCCTCGATAAGAGACTGCTGGTCATGTAGGCTCTATAGATGCGCAAAAACGTCCCGGGCGGACTTATGACCCAAAGCGAAGACATACATGTATCCTGTAAGCATGACTCACCCTATTTGAGATCAAGGACTGTTCCTAGTATATCATCGCGAGATACACTGGTCATGTCTACTCTAGGATCTGACTCGACTTACTGAGGCTTCCGAATAATTCCTAGGACATCCCCGCGATATACGCTGGTCATTCTGCCTCTGGTCCCTTTCGACAGACTCCTAGAACATCCTTTCGAGATACACTAGTCATGTCGTCCCCATAACACAAACACAATTGAATCCTAACATATCTCTGCAAGGTACGCTGGTCAAAGATAAGTGAGCCGAAGTCCCACATAGACATTATTAGGCGTGAAAGTTTTCTTTTCTCTCCCGAACATGTCCCAGCTGATTTCGGAGAGACTCAATCGTGTCAGTCGAATCTCTGACGGCCTTAGTCGCATTGGCCAAGTCTCAGACAGCCTCAGTCATGTCGGCCAAGTCTTAGATGGCCTCATCCAAACTGAGCCATCTCATATGAAGAATAGAATTATACAGGGATAAGACTCAGACACAAGCCTCACTTAGAATCCAAGCCTATTTCTCAGCATCTTAAACACACTCACGGCTAGTAAATTGGTCCTGAGCTGTGCATATCTATCAAAGATGTGGATAAGCTCCCTTGGGATCCGCATGCTCAACAAAGGGACCCACAATCAATAATACGGTCTCCACGTGACATATGTGACCGACATGGAGAGAGGGAGCTCAACCTCATCTTCTCTCACACTCTGCACACGATTTCTCAGGCATTCCATGTCCTTTCATGCAACTCATCCTAGTCATTCTCACAAATCAGAGAATATCTCTCTATCTTGACCAACTCGGCTGAAGAGACTATTTTTCTCTCTCAAAACATCATCACAAAGGCTGACTCAGCTTCACACAAATGGGGGGATAACAATTAGGGTTTTGGTCTTGCGGTCTATGACACGTGTGAGAAATACCCGACCTATTTCTCACTGCAAAAGAGAGTAAAGGCGGCGGGATAATGTGATAAACTCAACCTATTTTATCTCTATCTATTCTTGAAGAGACGAGAGAAGTGCTCCGCATGGCAAGCAATCCCTATCTTCACCGACATGAGATTATAGAAATCAGCTATAAATAGGTCCTCTATTTCTCCAAGCTAACACAGACCTTTCACATAAAACTCTCAGAGCAATTCTTCTTCAAACCCTAGAATTCTCTGATCTATCTCTTCATCTGCTTCCCTCCCTAAGACCATCCCTAACCTCTCATGTGACTGAAGCAACCTTTGAACGGGCAGTGTGCGTGGTTTAGGCGAAGACTGTTCGTGCTCAACCTCCCGTAACTCACTTTCAGAAACCTTAGAATCCCAGTTTAGCCTCTCACTGATTCTAGGTAACTACAGTTAGTATCTAATTTTGTACTTATTTTGCTATTTTAATAAATTCTTGTGGAGAAAATTACTAAAGGCACCCAAGATAAGTTATAAATGCGTCCAAAATTACTAAAGGAACCCAAAACATTATTAAAGGCTTTCCCATAACAAGTGCTAAAGGGACCCCAACAGAGGATAGGGGGACTCAACTTTCTTCTCAAATTCAAATTTAAATTAAAAAAATAGGGTTTGGCAACAACGTACTGGTCGATCGCCATTCACAATAACTTCAAATCATCAAATGTAGGTTTGCTTCCGGTCTTTACTTTACCCATCACTGCTCTCTTAATTTTGATAATGATATGTATCAACATTTTTTTTAATTTTTAATATTAAGTATCCGTAATGTAATTCTTTTTGGATTCACCATCAATTTTTATGTTTTTCCCTTTTCGATGATGAACCCAAAAATATATAAACGGAGATACTAAATGTCCTAGCCCATATAAAAAACATCTATAGCGCACACTTTTTTCTTTTAGGAAACTTATTAAAATCCTGATAATTACACCTGCTAGAGATATTTGTGAAAAATCCTCAAAATTTGAAATATTAGTTTAATTACACCTGCTAGAGATATAGCAAGGACCTTGTTTTAGGGAGGATCAAGAGCTTCCCAAGGGGTAGATCCTGCGGTAGGGATGGCCTCCATGCTCAACACATGTTAGATGCCCTTAGTGGCTCTGCTGCTGCGATTGCCGATGAGTTTCTCACCTCCATTACTGTTGTTATCAATCTTCTGTTGGTTGGTCGATTCCCCCCTCAGCTGAATGAGTACATTGATAGCGTTCCTCTAACCCCCCCCCCCCCCCCCCCTCTCCTCAATCCTGATGGTGGAATTTGTCCTATAGCAATGGGAACGATTTGGAAAAGACTGGTATCGAAAGTAGCTGCTCTTAGTGTCAGCAAGGCCATGAGTGGATATATTGGAGACTTCCAGTTCGGAGTTGGAGTCCCATGTGGAGGTGAGGCCATTTTACACTCGGTTAATCGCATCTTAATTGAGAAAGGCAATCTTACTTAATGTCTATGTTGCTTGTGGATTTTCGAAATGCTTTCAATCTTGTTGAAAGAACTGCCATGATTTTGGAAGTGAGACGCAAATGTCCCAAATGGGTTGAGTTTTGTTATTCTAGTCCTGCTAGGCTATATTACGGAACCCATACTCTCTCATCTGCACAGGGTGCTCAACAAGGTGATCCCTTAGGTCCCTTACTCTTTGCTTTGACACTAAATCCTATTGTGTTGAATATTTCCCAAGTTTGCACGCTGGATTTGCAAGCCCGGTATCTTGATGATGGTATTTTGATTGGGGACACTCTCATGGTCTCTAAAGCTCTTCGTATCATCATGGAAGATGGTTGTTCCGTTGGTTTAAACCTCAATATCTGTAAGACAGAGTTGTTCTGGCCTAGTGTGGATACGAGGAGTTTTGGAGAGTTTGTTTTTCCTGAGAACATTGGCAGGCCTGACATGGGGATTAAACTTCTTTGGGGGCTCGTGAGTTTAGATCCTTGTTTATGCAATAAGATGGTTGTTGCTCGTATTAACAAGACGGTGAAGCTGATGGACACTATTCGTGGTTTAAGAGATCCCCAATGTGAGATGCAACTTCTTCGCAGTTGCTCTGGGGTCTCCAAGCTTTACTTTACATTGAGAACTACTGCACATGAGTTTTTCAGTGAGGCACAATCTCTTTTCGATTGTCACCTTTTTAGTTTTGTCAGACATCTAGTTACATGGGATGGTCCTGGATTCGGCGAGATGCAAATGAGGGTTGCTTCTCATCCTATCAGATATGGTGGCTTCGGTTTTTACACAATGGAAGACACGATGCAATACTGTTATCTTGCCTCTTGTTTGCAAACACAACATCTACAAGGTGACATCCTTCGCAATTCTGGGATCACAGGTATGAGTTCTTCTTATATGCATGCTTTAGACACTTTCACTCGTGTTTTTAGTCTGGACTCTTTATCTCTCTGTGTTGATACTGCTGCCCCCCATCCAATGAGTAAATTTGCAGCTATGTTCTTCGATTCGGTCATGAAGGAGATGCCCACTAAGTATGGTATGACGCAACGCGACTTTTCTTTGTGGAAGAATAATAAAATAAAGCATACTCAAGATTACTTGTTGGCTGTCCCTATTGAAAGGCTTGGTCAGAAGCTTGGAGCTCAGCATTTTAGTGCCATTCTTGGGTATAAACTAGGTGTGCCTTTGTTTGCTAAGGATAGCCTGTGTGCATGTTGTGGGAATCAGATGGATGAATTTGGTGACCATGCTGTACATTGCTCACATGAAGTTGGCCTTAAATTCCGCCATGACCATGTGCGCGATACCTTGGCAGATATTTGTTCCCGTGTTGGGGTGCAGGCTAAAGCTGAGGCTTCTTTGGGTTTTCTGGCACGTGATGTAGGTGAAGCTAGGCCTATTGATATCCCTGTTCATGGTTGGGATGGAGGACGCGATACATGTTTTGATGTAACCGGTATTTCACCTTTCACTGGCAATGGGGTGCAGATTTTTGCACCTGGTGAGGCTATTTCCCGTGCTGTGGAGCACAAGCGTAATAAATATCTTGATATTTGTTCCTCTCATGGATATAGCTTTGGCACTCTGGCTTTCACGACTTTGGGAGAGCTTGGGGACGAGACAATTGTTTTTTTGAAACGGCTTAAAAAAAATTTAGCTAGGCATGATTCTAATTTCAAAGTAGGTAAATTTTTGTTTCATAGGTTAGCTGTTGGGATTCAGAGGGGTTTGGAGGTCAGATTGTTACTCGGCTTCCAACTGTTACCCTTACCTCTAAAAATTACATTCTGTAATCTTAAAATAAAAATATACTATTTTTTTTTATTTCCAATTTGTTTATTCTTATCGTTTTAGCCAGGTCACCACTCACCATAGTACTACCATTAGGCCTATGGGCGTCCAGTCCACTATATTCTAAGACCAAACTACAAGATCTTGAAAGTTGAAAATATATTTTTATTCCACGATTTTTTTTTTTTTTTTTTTTTTTTTTTTTTTTTACCTTCAGACAACAATCAACAGAAGCTCTGACGAAGTAACAACCGACATTCCGACAACACAAACTGGTGGGGAAACATGGAGATGGAACCACAAACAACATAAATTGTAAACTGGAATATGTAATCTAAGCTTTTACTCAGTGAAGCATTTCATAATTCTCTCTTGATTTTTTTTTTTTTCAATTTTTTTTTTTTTTTTTGATAATTTTCTAATGGTCATTTTTGAATTCTAAGACATGGGTTTTGCTCCAGAGATGTAATTTCTTAAAGGGTTGGTGTTAGTGTTGATTATCATATGTTTCATGTTGTTAATATTTCCAATTTACAATATTGCTTACTGAAGTTCCTCTGAAAGATGATGAGTTTATTAGATTTTCATTTGTGGGTTTAAGGTTTAGTGAAAATTTTCGTATTTGGGTAGAAATGGACCGGCATTGAAGATTGAATTAAGGTTTGATCCTTGATATTGGTGTTCGGAAAGAGGGGGAAAGGTTGGTTTTTTGGGGTCTATGGTTTAGAAATGGATGTCTTTTTGTTTAGGTTGAAAATGTTCTTCTAGTGTGATCACAATCTAGTTTATGTCAAGCTAGATTGATTTGTTTTTGACATACTAGAATAATTTGCGATTAATTCAGTATGTTAATTCATATTTTGCATGAAGCAAATCTTGTAAAGGGGCTTGAAGAGTATTGTCTCCTGGGTAAATGAACAATTGAGATCTGGTTTAGTTTAAATCGTTATCGCAACACCCATTGGCCATTACGTGCCACCTGCTGTTCCATCTATCTTGCTTGGGCCTGAAATATGTGCTGGTACATGATAAAGTCCCTAGAATCTGCATCTTTAAATAAGTTTGTGATATATGATGTGATAAGACAAGCAGAAATATTGTGTGCTTGTAAGATAAAGCTCGAACTAATCCTAGTTTTTGGTGTATCTCTTTGTAAGGTGGGACTAGATTTGTGCCCGTGCTATGCACCGTGCATTTTTTTTTAATTGAGCCCATGGCAATGCATTTTTGATTTGGCGTGTGTTGGGCTTCGCCGCGTCCCGTGGTGATGCATTTTTGATTTGGTTTCGCCCCATCCCGTGGCGATGTATTTTTTTATTTGGTGTGGTGGGGCAAATACATTAAATAGGTGGAGAATATGTGCAGATTTGTTTTTCTTTTAACTTGGTGTGCGCGGGGCTTCGTCCCGCCCCGTGGCAATGCATTTTTGATTCGGTGTGGGCGGGGATTCGCCCCACACCGTGACGATGTATTTTTTTATTTGGTGTGGCGGGCAAATACATTGAATACTGGAGAATATGAGCAGATTTTATTTATTGTTTTCTTTTAACTTGGTGCGCGCGGGGCTTCCTCCCGCCCCGTGGCAATGCAATTTTGATTTGGTGTGCGTGGGGATTCAACTCGCCCCGTGTCAATGCATTTTTGATTTGGTGTGCGTTGGGCTTCGCCCATCTCGTGGCGATGCATTTTTGATTTTTTCTTCGCCCCGCCCCGTGGCGATGTATTTTTTATTTGGCGTGGCAGTGCAAATACATTAAATAGGTGGAGAATATGTGCAGATTTTTCTTTTTCTTTTAAATTGGTGTGCGTGGGGCTTCGCCCTGCCCCGTGGCAATGTTTTTGATTTGGTTAACGCGGGGCTACGCCCCGCACCGTGGCGATGTATTTTTTGATTTGGTGTGCGCTGGGCTTCGTCCTGCCCCGTGGCGATGCATTTTTGATTTGGTGTGCGCGGGGCTTCGCCCCGCCCCGCGGCGATGTATTTTTGATTTGGTGTGGCGAGGAAAATACACTAAATACGCAGAATATGTGCATATTTTATTTATTTTTTTCTTTTATCTTGGTGCGCGCGGGGCTTTGCCTCGCCCCGTGGCGATGTATTTTTAATTTGGTGTGGCGGGACAAATACATTAAATACGCAGAGAATATGTGCATAATTTATTTATTTTTTTCTTTTATCTTAGTGTGCGCGGGGCTTTGCCTTGCCCCCTGACAACGCATTTTTGATTTGGCGTGCACGAGGATTCACCCGCCCCGTGGTGATGCAATTTTGATTTGCTGTGGCGGGGAAAATACATTAGATAAGTGGAGAATATGTGTAGATTTTATTTATTTATTTTTTCCTCTTTTTTTTTTGCAGAAAATATGTAGATTTTTTCCCCCTTTATATATTAATTTGGAAAAAAGAGTCCTAATATTTATTTTTTCCTTTTATTTTTGTAGAAAATATGTGGATTTTTTTCCACTTTATATATTAATTTATAAAAAAGAGTCATAATATAGTAGTTACTCGATTTCAAAATTGAATTTGGACTTCTATAAAATTTCAAACACGGTAAGTTAGGTTTTCCTTTGAAATTTGTAATTTTTAAACCAATAATACGTTGCCAAGTGTCCTCACCTAAATATTGAATTTGGTTTCCTTTTTTTAATCTTTTTCTTATTATTTTTAAACCAATCATACGTTGACAAGTGTCCTCATCAAAACGCTCGTTTCACAAAACTCAAAAAAGGCATATTTCGGCCCATAGGAAGCGAGGGTCGACGTGAGAGCTTTATTTGTTTAGGCCTTTAAGTCTTTAGATAACACCAAGTTTCATCTCATGGGAGCTGTTTTCTTTGCTGCTCAATGTGGCTCATTCCAGCCGATGAAAGTTTTAAAGACTAGAATGCAAGTCGTTGGATCTGGACTCTGTCAAAACCATGGATTGGCAGTATATAGGCAAATGTTTCCAAGTGATGGTATACCTGGATTTTTTAGAGGATTTGGTGCTTCCGCTGTTGCGCCATTACCCGGTAGAGTCTTTCCTTTGCCATCTCTTGAAGTATCAAAAGATATGATAGTTAAGTACACTGAAGATCTTCACATGGATGAAGCCACCCGTGTGGGAATTGCAAATGGGTTGCAGGTATGATGTCGAATCTTTTTTGTTGTGCATACAGTGTACCATTGGATGTGGTAAGTCTATTATATTGCGATCAGTTTTGCCCATCATCATTCATTCTGATCCCTGTTTGTTGGTTCCATGTTTACATTGTAAGAATAGTTAGAGAATTATGTCTTAAGAAATATGATTTCCACTGACCAATCACCAACCGATAATTTTTTGTAAATGAAAACAAATCAGAGATTGATTCCAAAAAAATGAAATAGAGTTTGACGCGGGTTTAACCGTGGAATGAATAGAATGACCGTAAAAGGAAAAATATCTTGTGTGCCATATTCTATGGGTAACTTAGTTTTAGTTTCCAAGTTGTGTCAAACATGATTGTTTACTTCAACTTGGACTTAAAAATTTAGTTTACAAGTTGTGTGTTGCTTAATTTAATTCATTTTTTCAAGGCATGTTCCGGACTTCCGGTAATTGTTTTGTCAAATGAGTTTAGCTCCATGTTACTTTACGTGGCCAAGTTGAGTTTCTAATATTATGAACCTGACATGGTGACCCTATCCAGTGTACACACCTGCTTTAAATATTAATTTTAATATGGTCGAAAGTCAGATCTGATTATCTTTACTCCTCAAACTCGTCTTCTAGCTAGAGTCTAAGAAGTTTGAGTAAATGTCAAGGTTTTAGTCATATTAATTCTTATCTGGCTACTACTTGTGATTAGAATCTTATTATAGAATAGAGCTCACATTATTGCTTGGTTTATGATGCAACTTGAATATGAATATTTGATCTCTATTTAAATTTTGGTTTTCCTAGGTGTTCTAAGTACAACATTGAGTTATGGAATAGGAGAAAAAAATCCAAGGACAAATGTGGAAACAGGTTTAACCAGAGCTCATTGATTCAGTAAGTACTACATTTTGAAGACAAATAAAGATAGACAAGTAGTGTTGAATTTGAAGTCAGTATTAGTAATGGAGGAGATTAGAGAAAGGAAACAAACTGAAAAAGAAGAATTCGAAGAGTCAGACAGGAAACCACAAGAAGAGGAGTTTTTAAGGAAAATTCCACCATGGAGGAGCCAACTCACATTCAGAGGATTAGTTGCAAGTTTCGTAATTGGAATAATTTACAGTATCATAGTACAAAAGCTCAATCTCACAACAGGACTTACTCCCACTCTTAATGTTTCTGCTGCTCTTCTATCATTCATTTTCATTAAGGGATGGACTAAAATGCTCGGAAAACTTGGTTTCAATTCTGCTCCTTTTACTAAGCAAGAGAATACAGTAATTCAAACTTGTGCTGTTGCTTGTTACAGTGTTTCTATTGCAGGTAAAGTCCCCTTGCCCTTCTCTCTCTCTCTCTTGATATCTCGATTCCGCGTGTTGACATATCTTAGTGAATTGCAGGTGGATTTGGGTCTTTTCTATTGGGATTGAATAAGAAAACATATGAGCTAGCAGGGGTTGATACTCCAGGGAACACTCCAGGGAGTCATAAGGAACCAGGAATTGGATGGATGACTGGTTTTCTTTTTGTTACAGGTTTCATTGGTCTCTTTTCATTGATTCCTCTTAGAAAGGTAACATTCTTTGTTAATAGTGTATTGCTTTAGATGTAGGTGTGTTTTGATTTCACCTCTAGACTTCATGTTGTCGATGTTTACTCTAACGGGAGATGCCTAGTCTCAAAATTGTTACTCGTTTAATAGAGGGTGTTTTTTCCTTTTCTTAATTTTGCAAAATTCTGTTTCATATTGAAAATTAGAAAGAGCATCAACAAGAGAGTTATTGTTGTAGAAAGCCTATGCTATAAATTCAATCGCAATTGGTAAATAGTGATTGGTATAGTGTAGTTAGCTCTGATCTATGATGTGAAAATCTTGACAACTATTTGGGCAAATCTGTGTGACATGTCCTTTCATTGACGTATTGCCTTTTTTTTTTTTTTTTTTTTTTTGAAGATCATGATAATAGACTACAAGTTAGCTTATCCGAGTGGCATTGCAACTGCAGTTCTCATTAATGGGTTCCATACACCTAAAGCAGATAAGATGGCCAAGTACTATTTACCGATTCATTAACCCATCTTCTTTATATTCCAATCTTGACTTTTACCATGGATTGTAAACTATCTTTATGGTTTTTTAGGGAGCAAGTTCGAGGTTTCGCGAAATTCTTCTCTTTTAGTTTTCTGTGGGGTTTCTTCCAATGGTTCTACACTGGTGGAGACCATTGTGGATTCATGCAGTTTCCTACTTTCGGGTTGCAAGCTTGGAAGCAGTCGTGCGTATTCCATCTTCTAATCTGCTCCCATTATTAAAATAAAATCATATTTTCACTTTTGTTTGATATTTTTGTGGATTTCTTTGCCTTTGCAGCTTTTTCTTCGATTTCAGCATGACTTATATTGGAGCAGGGATGATTTGTTCACATCTTGTAAATTTGTCTACTCTTTTGGGAGCCGTTCTCTCATGGGGAGTGATGTGGCCATTGATACGCGGCCTAAAAGGAGAATGGTATCCGGCAACCATATCAGAAGGCAGTATGAAGAGTTTGAATGGTTACAAGGTCTCTTTACTAAAATATATGTTCTATGCTTACATATTTGACATCAGATTGCGTAAAATGGCAGCTACTTTTTGTGTATACAATTTATTAAAACTCGAAATATCTGTCTGTAGGTTTTTATCTCGATTGCTCTCATTCTTGGAGATGGGCTTTACAATTTTCTCAAAGTAATGTATCTTTCGAGTAGAAGTATTAAAAGCACAATTAAAGTCTCCAATGAAGGTAAGAGAGAAGCCCATAAATATTTAGTGGTAGTGTTCAAAAACCATGTGTAATACTATATAGTTTGTGCATCACACTCACGTCTACACTCAGTAGAGTAGAGACCATATGTATCCTACCTTAGTCTCAACATTCAACAACTTACTGCCCCTGCAAACTTATATATTAGACAGAACTAAAAGTGTTAAATGCTTGAAAGATTAAACCTACATGAATATTTGGACATCACAATACAAATACTCCCGGTGTTAGTTCAGACCCTTCATGTTTGTCTTCTGTTGAAGTAGGTTCGTACTTCTTAGAGTTTATCTAGGTTTCACATTTACCTATATAACTTTCTGAGTCATGGAAATATGCAACATGGAGAAATAAACTCATATATTGTATTTTTTTTCCCTTTGGTTGCAGATGGGTCAATTCAATCCATTGAAGATCTTCAGCGTAATGAGCTCTTTGTAAGAGAAAGTATTCCTATATGGATTGCTTGTGTAGGGTACGTCCTCTTCTCCATTGTTTCCATCATCGCGATCCCATTCATGTTTCCTCAGCTGAAATGGTATTACGTGTTGGCCGCCTACATCCTTGCTCCATTTTTAGGATTTTCTAATGCATATGGTGCCGGTCTCACTGACATGAACATGGCATATAACTATGGGAAAGTGGGTCTATTTGCGCTAGCAGCAATAGGTGGGAAAGACAGCGGTATAGTTGCAGGGATGATAGGTTGTGGTCTTGTGAAACAAATTGTTTATATCTCCGCCGATCTTATGCACGATTTTAAAGCTGGTCACCTCACACTTACTTCCCCTCGTTCCATGGTTGTAAGCCAGGCCGTTGGAACTGCGATGGGTTGTGTTATAGCTCCTCTGGCATTCTTTCTTTTTTATAAAGCCTTTGACATTGGCAACCCTGATGGCGAATATAAAGCTCCATATGCTTTAATATATCGTAATATGGCAATTCTCGGGGTGGAAGGTTTCTCTGCATTGCCAAACCATTGTTTGCAGCTCTGTTACGGGTTCTTTGCATTCGCCTTTCTAGCTAACTTGGTCAGAGATCTTTCCCCAACGAAGATCGGGAAGTGGGTTCCACTTCCTATGGCTATGGCAGTCCCATTTCTTGTTGGTGCAAGTTTTGCGATTGATATGTCTATTGGGAGCCTTATTGTGTTTGTGTGGCACAAACTTGACAGCAAGAAAGCTTCTTTAATGATTTATGCAGTTGCTTCTGGTTTAATGTGCGGAGAAGGGCTATGGATTCTCCCTGCATCAATTCTTGGTTTGGCTAAGATAAAGCCTCCCATATGCATGAAATTTGTGTCTTCCGAATGAGGACTATATAACAGCGTTTCTTGGCTTATATATTTGTTACTGTAAAGTGCATCTGAGGTAGGTGCTGAAATCTGTGGAATGGGCTATCAGATTAGGACTTACTTGCTAGATGGAACAAAGCTTAAATGCAGATGATTCATATCCAGTTTGAGCATTGTTTCAGGGAGGTCTATTTTGCTGCTGACTCCTTGGCAAGTTGTGCTGGTGATAGAGAAATCAATGTGGGAAGTGCTGTTGCATTTCAAGAATGGAAATGCCTGAAAATGTGTACTTTTACATTTTGTTAGTTAGCTGGCCGTTTTTTGGCTTTAAAAAGGTAAAAGCTGAAATTTCTGTCCATCTTAAGAGGGTTCTTTGAAATACAAGTTTGTAGGAATCATGATTAATGTTGATTGTTGATGATGTAGAGTAGACATATATGACTTGTGTTGAATATGCAAGGAAGTGGCAGCAATAAAGGTATCTGTGGAATGTGTATAATTGGGCCGGAATACCTGAGGGCTCGAAGGAAGGGAGTCCCTTTTATGATCACTTTTTTATTAAATAAAGAGTAATGAAAATGTTCAATTTAACAAAAACATTGTAAAATTACGTGTAGCATTTTTTTGTTACTTTTTCATTAAACAAAATTATCCCTCTCTTTTAATCCAGTTACTATAACTATTTAAATATCTAATTACTATAACTTGGAGCAAAATTATCACTTTTTCTGAAACGGGACCAAAGTATCACTTTTTCTGAAACGGAAAGAGTATCACTTTTTATAAAACGTGGGGAAAATATCACTTTTCCTGAAACGTGGTGAAAACATCACTTTTTCTGAAACGGGGAGAAAGTATCACTTTTTCTGAAACGGGGCGAAAGTACCAATTTTTCTGAAACTGAGCGAAACTATCACTTTTTCTGAAACGGGGGAAGTATCACTTTTTATGAAACGGGGGAAAGTTTCACTTTTTATGAAACAAGGCGAAAGTATCACTTTTTCAGAAACGGGGGAAAGTATCACTTTTTATGAAACGGGGCAAAAGTATCACTTTTTTTGAAACATAGCGAAAGTATCACTTTTTCTGAAACGGGGAAAGTATCACTTTTTTTT
>JAJJMB010004080.1:578355-618292 GCA_023531105.1 Papaver atlanticum | reverse complement strand
GTATCACTTTTTATGAAACGGGGCGAAAGTATCACTTTTTCTGAAACCACACGAAAGTATCACTTTTTTTGAAACGGGGGCGAAAGTATCACTTTTTTTGAAACGGAGCGAAAGTATCACTTTTTCTGAAACGAGACGAAAGTATCACTTTTTCTGAAACGGGGAAAGTATTACTTTTGTTTTTGAAACGGGTGAAAGTATCACTTTTTATGAAACAGGGCGAAAGTATCACTTTTTCTGAAACCAGACGAAAGTATCACTTTTTTTGAAACGGGGGCGAAAGTATCACTTTTTTTGAAATGGAGCGAAAGTATCACTTTTTCTGAAACGAGACGAAAGTATCACTTTTTCTGAAATGGGGGAAAGTATCACTTTTTATAAAACGGGGGAAAATATCACTTTTCCTGAAACGGGGCGAAAGCATCACTTTTTCTGAAACGGGGCGAAAGTATCATTTTTTTTGAAACGGGGCGAAAGTATCATTTTTTTGAAACGGGCGCGAAAGTATCACTTTTTTTGAAACAAGGCGAAAGTATCACTTTTTCTGAAACAAGACGAAAGTATCACTTTTTCTGAAATGGGGCGAAATTATCAATTTTTCTAAAACTGAGCGAAAGTATCACTTTTTCTGAAACTGGGGAAAGTATCACTTTTTATGAAACGGGGCGAAAGTATCACTTTTTCTGAAACGGGGCGAAAGTATCATTTTTTTCATCACTTTTTCTGAAACGGGGAGAAAGTATCACTTTTTATGAAACAGAGCAAAAGTATCACTTTTTCTGAAACAAGGCGAAAGTATCACTTTTTCTGGAACAAGGCGAAAGTATCATTTTTTTTTTAAACGGGGCGAAAGTATCATTTTTCTGAAACGGAGCGAAAGTATCACTTTTTCTGAAACGGGGCGAAAATATCATTTTTTCTGAAACAAGACGAAAGTATCACTTTTTCTGAAACGGGGCGAAAGTAGTCGCCGACAAACCCCATCTTCAGATTTTTCTTCGGTCGGCCCTCCCACCGTGACAATGGTTGTACTAGTAGTAGATGATGGTGCCGGTGTGTCAGTGGTGCAAGTGTATGGGATTGTTCAGGTCTTTGATTTTAGGATCATTTTTAGTAGAAATGTAGAAGTGTCTTTGTTGCCCTCCAAATGTTCACGGTTTGCTAAAACGGCAAAGGATACTAGTAACTGATATCACTGTAGTACAGTGGTAATACCGGTCAAAACTCATCGCATCGATTTCCTTTTTTCCCGATCGAATCAACACCAAAAATAAAAAATAAAAAATATTTACTAATCGTATCAGAAAAAATAAAATAAAATTCCAATTGGGGCAGGTATGTGGTCAGGAGTCTAGGTACGTGGCCTCCCGTTAGCACTGGTATCCCTTTAGCGGTCATGAAAACGCTCCCAACATTTCATTTCCTTACCATTACGTCGGCTTCTGTGTATAAGCTGGTAATTTATAGCGAAAAGTGGGTTCTGCTGCTGCCTAATTTGTTGCAGAGAGTGCTAGGAGGGTTTTATTCGAGTAAAATAGGTAAGTTTTTTTTTTTTTTTTTAAAACCCTTTTCATTTTTAAAACTCCCAGATTCGATCGATGCGTATTCAAGTGCTAAAGCTGCTGGATCTAGGGTTCTCTGAATTAACCTAAATTCATTTCCTCCAATTGCAGTAGTCACTTTAAGTTCAGACTTTAGGAATTTGATCTATTTTTGGGTTTTTGATTCTTTCAACAGTAATAATAGCTGGTAAATTGACTTATTTGCTTCAGATTGTAGGGTTTTTTTGTTGTTGAAGGAAATGTCAACTTCAAATAGCTAGACCACAATCAAGTGAATACTTTCTTTTTGTTTGGTATGAATTAGTGTTAATATGTTAAAGAGATGTGAAATTTTGGAATTTGATTACTTGGGTTTGTAAATCTATGGTTTTTGAGCAATGGTTTTCATCCAGTTATGTCTTCTTCCTTCAATTTGAATTTTGAATATGCGTTCTGTTCATTTTTTGATTGCTAGTGTTGTGTATGGTTGGGTATTTGTGATTGAAATACATAATCATTGCAGTTAGAAATGTTTGTTTAGTAAATTATTGGTGTTGGTGATTTATCGTTTTTGGAATGTACAAAAACTAATTAAATGGAACAACTCTACTAATTTAGTTACTATAAGCAGGATTCGGATACGCTCAGCCGATGTTGTTGACGGCAGTAGTGGTGGAGTCATCGTGGAGATAGTGTGATGATTGTGGCAGTTGAGATGGTTATGCTGAAAATGGTGAGGCTTTAGAGTGACTTCTGTCATCACCACCATAGAAGCAGCAGGAGTGGTGGTGGTGCAGATAACTGGGGGTATCACTGGATACCATTTCGTCCCTGGGTATGTACATTCTCTTAAATGAAGCATTCTGAAAAAAAATTCAATTACATTCTCATCTTTGTTATCCTCTCTTTCTTTTTTTCTTCCTTTGTGTGCTGGAAATAATACTATTTTTCGACTATTACAAACATAGATTAGCAAAATTATTTAGTACACACGGAGAAAAGCACCTGTAACTAACCGTACCAAGAAGATCTAACATTTCAGCCCTATAAAATTCCATACATATCATTTTGTTGTTTGAAGCCAATGTTATTCGGATTAAGATTAAAGTTTGCGATCATATATTTGTTTATGGCCATATTAGAGGTTTCAACCACAAATGATCACACATTTGTAGGTTTGTGTCTATAACATATATCTTATGATAATCTTCTGTATGAATTGATCTAATCTAGGGCATATCATCACATTTCTGATATTCCTGACTCTAGATCTCTCATCCTACATAAGGAAAGTAATTAAAATACATTATTACATGCATTTTTTAGATTTTCTGTAAGATTTATTAAAATTTTAAAAGAAAGACCTAGAAGGAGAGGAATAAGAGAAGGATTAAAAACCTTTTGATATTGCTAGTATGATGAATTAATTTTGTATCTAATTTTGACTTTAATAACATAAAATGAAGAAAAAGGTATTGCAAGATTAATATGATGGACTGCATCTTTTACAATATGAGTTTGAAATCTAATAACTTATAGCTAGTTCCTACCCGACCGTCAGTGGGTGTCGCTGGCCAGGCCTGCCCGACTAGGTTTGCGTTTTTGCAACTACGGTATAGTCTGTCCTGGCCGACTGGGAGAGAACCAGCAAACTGTTGCCCGAAAGTAGGAGTTCTAGAGCGATTAAATTTCTCAAACTCCAAATACTTTTGATAAAACACCATCAATTGAATCACCTAATTAATTAATAACATCACATTCGTTGTTAATAATACTCAATATCAGTTCATTGTTTATCATTATATCAAATACAAAAGATCAGACGAAATTAAAAGAAGTCTTATTTTTTAGTTCATGTAAACATAATCTAATTGGGAGGAGAGAGATGCTGTTTTTGAGCCGTTCCATGCTGAATGAATCAAAAAAATTAGACATATAACCGTCATTGGTTACAGTTATCCTAACACCGAAACAAGCTTGTCTACCAATTTTTGGCAGTGAAGGCGGTTGTGGCAGAAGAAGAAAAAAAGGAAAAGGTGGCGCAGGGTGAGTTGGAGGTGATGGAGAAGGAATAGTTTGAGGTGGGTGGAAACAGAATAATCAAATAAGTATGCTCTAGTATAAAGAATTATTTTTAAAAACTTGAAAGTAATAGAGTTTATATTTAGGAAGTCCATGGTAGAACCGGAGTCCTAAACATGTTGTGCCCCCCGTGTAACAAATCTAATTTGGAAGAAATAAATATAGATATCTGTGCTTTATACTGTTCTTTTTGTCCTGTTTTTTACTTTACCAATTACTTATATGTTATCCTGCATTTTAGATATAGACACAATCCAAGTTAGAAACGAGAGGTGGATGGACATATCTAGCGGTTTCAAACTGGAAGAACCAAAGACCCTGGGAAAGTTTGTACGACTATGACTCTTAAACTGAAGCCAATATGCTCGTGAAAAATCATTGTCGGTATGGATCAATCTAATATTTACATTTTTCTTGTCTCATCTTGTAATTCTTCACATCACTTGCAATATTACATAGTCCTGATGCGAGCTTAATTACTTAGCAACTTCCACATGATGAACCATTCTATCTTCCATTGACTGTCATGTTTAAATATGATTACGATGCAACTTTTGAATCAATATGCACTATTAGTTACAATTATGTTTGGATATGCATCTACGTTTCACATTTTTTCTAATAAGTCCACTGCATACGTTGGCTCTGTCTACGAAAGATTCTTGGCCCGTATGTAGAATGAACAACCTCGATAAATAACTGAAACTGTAAGTAGGAAAATAATATCACAGGCACACACGCGACTAGTGTTATAAAAACTGGAACCCAAGTCCATCTACGTCCAAGCACAATAGATAGTGCCGCTCCAAACGCAACAATTGTTGTAGCTATAGAGAGAAAAAGCGTTGAAAGACCAATTATCATCTTGTTTGGTAGTGAATAGAGGAAGTCATCTTCTGCATAACGCGATGTTAAGATTGAAAAAAACATAAGAACTGACGTAATAGAGAAAAAGAGGGCGAAGGCGTCTGCAACTGCAAACACCATGAATGAGTTATAACTTAAGAAAATTGGAGTGCCATTGCCATTGCTATCAGTGTCATTGACAGTGCCTCCTGGTACTTTTAAAGCTGCTGAAAATACTATAGTGGTGATGAGTGTGGCTACTACCATGCATGTATTAGCTGTATCTTTCATGCATTTCTCTGCTTTCTCCATTAACTCTTTGTGTTGCTCTGTGAATAAATCTCGACCCGTCATTCCATCATTATTTTTCTTCTGCCTGTGTCTTTGAAAGGTAATATTCTCAACCTCCTGAATGAAGTAGTTTTAGTATGAATTAGATCTGCATAATAACTAGTAGTTGATGTTCTTAGGCCATGGTATAGAAATGTCAAATGCATATCATATGCGGTTGGATTAATTCTTACATACCTTGAACCACTGTAGCTCCCGTTGCATCTGAAGAGGTGCACTTGAAACCGAATGTAATCGATTAGAATGTGCTAACTTTGCGGCCAAGTGTAAAATGGTGTTATTTGATTCATCTGAGAAGCAAGCGAACTTCTTTACATTCCCATTTATTCCACATATGAGATTGAATATCTTTTCTTGTCGGTATATAATGGCTTCTTCTAGTATTGTGCGATTGTTATTCAATTCCAGCGAAAGTAGATCAGGGAATGTCTGAACAGACTCTACTACAAGCTCAACTACCCCAAATCTTGTTGCAGTCTCTAAAATGCTTGAATCTTTGAATTTTCTTAAAATTTCCGTGCTGCTCATTAGAGAAATCTGTGTACACATGCATTTAACCAAGGCAGAGGCTTGTTTATGCATCAGCTTTTCTTTGACTACTCGTTTAACATCAAGGACTGAAATAGAAACCAAAACCAAGCTTCTCATCAGGTCCTTTAAGTTATTTCACTTGAAAAGGAAAATCACTTGATCAGTTCATTATTTAATTGTGAGCAAGGAGTCACAGATTCTACCCTATAAATGTTAGTATAAGTTATGAACTCTGAACCGTGAACCATTGTGCTCTAATATAGTTACGTAGCCATCATCTAATGAAATTTAACATTATATAACCTCCAGCAGCCCTGCTACAAAAATTATGTTATCTGTATTGGACCTAGAAGATTCTGACGCGTGGTGCGTTTTCTTACCAAGGTTGATGTTATTGATGTTTTAGAATGGTGATTATGCTTGCAGAATTTTTTTAATATGAAGCCCCATTCCATACTTTGAGTATGGATCCCCTTCTATATGGTGACACCTCATCACCTTTTTACCCTCCCATGATAGAAACCATTTTAAAGTGGACCCATCGAAATAAATAAATTATTTATAACTGTTTTTCTATAATTAATTTATGTTTAGGTGATGAGGTGTCAGCATATGGGATGGGATTCATACCCAAATTATGGGAACGGGCTCCATACTAGATGGTCCTGATTTTGCAGATTAGCGTACTAAACATCTTTCGTGTAGATCAGGTTGTGGATTTTCTCTATGGTAATGCTGTAGGTTAAAACTTATTCTTACTTATATTTTCTTATCAGTGACATATAATTCTTTGCAGAGTTGCAAATTAGCTCTCCTATATGTTCTGTATTTCATTGATATGCCTGTTTTTGCATTCTTTAAACGAAATTCTCTGAAGTGCCCAAATTAGCTGTAACATCCAGCCAACATCCATTTCTTTTAGTTTCTAGTCATCCATTGATATGGTAATTGAGTGGCCCAACTAGCGTTTATGCATGTTTCAAATACGTATATAGATGATTGGCATACAAATTTGTAATGAATAAGATTCTGGTAGTGATGGTCTACACAAGGTGCAAAGCATCGTCACCTGAAATTAGTACCTAGGTCTTCATATATGTGGGCTAGGCATGAACAGTTAATTAAGGATGTGAAAACAAGCACATGAACATAACCTGCCTCAGATAGTGAGGGACTGAATAAAGAAATCAATAGTCAGGATACTAACATGGGGATATTAAGCAGTGCCACGAGGTTAGCTTGCTTCCGCTTGGGAATGCAGAGGGATGTTGAGCCATCATTTCTAACGCACAATAACCATCTTCATTTTTTTCGGTAGCCAAATTCGGAAAATTTTGGATCAGATACAAAGCAATATCTACAAGCAAGTAATAGAGTTGTTGTATTAGTTCAATTTTAATCATTTTTGGTCATTCTTGTTAGATTAGTCTGTGGTGGTAGCTTTTGGTAAGGATGTTCTCCTCATTGATGTGCAAATACTGTAGTTATACTCACCGAAAATGAGCTCATCCTAGAACTGTCACTACCTATTATCAGATTCAGTTCCTTTTTATGATTATAATAAGCTGCTGACAACAAGGCTGACCAGAAGTGTGACACTTTTATGCAACAATTTTTAGCTCCTCACACCGGTCATCATAGGTTTGAAATTATGCCTGAAATAGAAAAAAATTGTGGGACGACCATGATTTCTGATTTCTGGATTAAGGCGTTAGTATTATAAAATGAGCCGATGCTCTTCTTTGAAGAATTCTCCTCTCCCAGTAGATGTCAATGCAAACTTAGTCTCTATATTCAGAAACTGTAACTTATTGTCAAGACTCAAGAACTTCTGGTTGTGAGAAATAGTTCGTTTATGTTATATCTGGAAAGTAGACAATAAGTAGGCATCTGGTGTTAGGGTTTATGAATTGTTTTCACACATCAGTAACATGCATTATCATTACTACTACATAGTACTTACCATATAAACCGCTGTCAATAGTTAAGCAGATCAGGCCACCACCCGAAACACCAGAATAGGGACTTGGTTCCTCATCTCTAGTGACACTGCAGAGATACTTAACCATCTCCTTGATTCGTTCGTCTGACAAATTAGCACTGCACACCGCAGTTATGAGTGGAACCCGTTCACCATTATCGCGTATCTGTGTCAAGTTAGGGCTTTTGTTCACCATAACTTTTGCAACTCTGGTGAGTCCAGCACTTGCGACAACATGAAGTGCTGTTTCACCATCACCTTTCTTTGACTCTAGTGCGTCTGATGGCATTAGTCTCACAAGTTTCTCTGCGAATGTTGAATGGCCTGCAGCTGCTGCTATGTGCAGTGCTGTCTCTTGGTTGACTGTAATCTTTGCAGTCATTGCACCAGGGTCAACCTGGAGAATCCTTTTAGCCCTAACCCAGTCACCTTTCAAGGCCGCTTTGTACAGTAGCTGGTACTCCTTTATCAGGTCCTTCCTTTCTTCTGAAAGTATACTTGAAATTTAGAAATTAGCATTGGAAATGTTTAATATAAACTGTTTATCAGGTGATTGATGAAAGTGACCCATTTCTTTTCTTTAACCTACTTCGAGTATGATCTGTGCAGTGAGTTCATGAATTCACTTAGAATATATACTGGGATTTGCACTTTGTTCATAGTCATTTCACATCAAGGAAAAAGTGTGTATATCTTTTTTTTTTTAGTCATCCCCATAATTTTAAAAATCTATATGGGGAGCCAGAAATGATTTATGGATACGACTAATGAGCTATGCTGGTAAAGAAAATTCGCTCATTACTCAACAGTGGTACTCCGAGATCATTTGTTTATATATGTGGGTCTAATGCTATGCCTAATGTTAAATGATGCATCATTTCATGTGTACCCACTGGCTAAATCAAGTGGAGAAAACAGAATGAATTGACTCAACTTGAAAGTGGGCAGCTTACCGTAACTATAATCATGAATACTTAGATTGACCTCCTCAGATGAACTGCTCTTCACGTATTCTGGTGCATCAAAATAGTTATAGGTTGTCAATTAGATACTGTAGCTATTGATCATTCGGCTTAGAAAAGGAAAACAATCATATCATGCTTAATTTGGATGAACAATGTATCGAGCTTACCCCACTCAGCGTAATTTTCTCTATTATTATGATTGATCCCAACTGGCATGCTGCTAGTGATATTTACTGGCAGTACATCAAAGAGCATTCAGTGTGAGATATGTTTGTGAGGTTCTTTAGATTTGTAATTTGTTGCACTGTGGTACTTCTATTATCAGGATGAGCAAAACTTGAAATATAATTGTAGACAGTACCAGAGTTATAGTTCCCAATAATGTTATAATGCTGGATTCGCGAAGGCGGAAGAATTGTCAGAGATTCTGTTGTGCATTTTTCAGTTTCAGGTACTGTAAATCAACTAATCATCACAAAGAGAATATAAAGATTAATATAGCTGGAAAATGTGGTAACATACCAATATCATAGCTAGGATCACTGTTAGTGTTCTGAATATGAGGATCACGTGAATTTATGACATTCATATATGTTTCTGCTGGTGCCTGATTCAAGCGTCTTTCTGTACTTTTTTCTGATGATATTGATAATGAACCCCCTGTGTACAAATTGCTCTCAAACATCTCTGTTACAGCGGACTCTATATCGTTTTCTAATGTTGATGTTGTTGCTCCCATATTGTATTTCTAGTATTAGTTCTGGTGGTGTTGATGATATCGTCCTATATTTATAGCCAGATAAAAGACATATACTGGTAGTAGCAACAAAATACTGTGTGTGTTGTGGCTGTTGTGCACTTAACTCAGTCACTGAGATAAACAGGCAAACACCATCTATGATGGTCGGGAATCATATGAATAGTAGTAATCTCTTACATCAACTTATTAAACAGCTATGGTAGAGGAATATATTCGAACAACTAAGCTAAGCAATAATACGTAGTAGTAGTAGCATATTAAACCATCAACTAAGATCAGTCCTGACAAAAATATTAAGCCAATTTTTAACTAGCAATTTTTTGGAAGTGTTGGCTAGCTGGCTATTTATTGTTGCTATACAATAACTTAAGAAATTTATTAATATTTTTATGTTTTTTGAGTCTCAACTAGGCAAGGATAGTGCATCAGATGTGCAATATCAAGCTAAAAATGGAGAAGAAAGTTGTAGGGAGGCGAAAGGAGAAAATGAGGCAGATGTTGATGATGAAAGTGCACTGTGGTGAATGGTCAACAAAGATCTGTGACAATGCTTCTGAGGCTGGTGAATATGTTCCAGGGAGAGAGTCTGCTGATGGAAGTGAGTGTTCTCCAAAAAGGTGGCAAAAACTGGAAAGCTTGATTTATTTGGCAAAAATAGAAGGGTGCAGGGTTTGGAGATCGGGGGCTCAATCAAGCTCATGATCCAAAAGAATAGTAGAATACTACTTGTGTTTTGTTAAATACATGCAGGAAGCATACGCCAAATTTGCCAATCGGTGAAATAATCTTTCAAAGCCACCAAATTTACTAACAGATTTTCTTATACATTTATCCAGTGATTTTTCTTATACAACTGCTAGTCATTAAAATAGTTAAAAATTTGGCTGCCAAGCCTCCTTGACCTTAGTGGTGCATGGTTCAGTTACTTACCAGAAGGTCACGGTTCAAGGCTTGGTACCAAGATTTAGATTTGAAAGATAGGAAAAGAGGTATTCTAAAATACATTATTTTTTGTCTCTCTTCTTAATGGCTTTGATAAATTTTTAATTCTCCAGGCATATGATATGGGCCAGTTTTACGATAGTCTGTGCTTCGGTATTTGGGTTATTCCTTTTTCCACCAATGATTCAAGTAATAATCGGCGGAATTTGAATATTTTCAAGGGCATACATCGGTGCTCAAGTATGTGCAAATAGCCAGTTACAAACAGAAAACAGGTCATATAAATATTGTTAGAAATTGCATCACCAGGCATACACAAATTCCAACCACTGGAGTGTAATCAGTCCAACTATTAGCTCTTCCCACTTTGCCTGCAGTTCATTTCATTCGTGAAATTGTACAAATTGGAATCCACACAATGCCATTTAAGTAATTGGGAAAAAAGAGTGTTAAACATGAAAATCAAGAAACAACATCACAGAAAATCAAGAAAGGGGAAATTCTATTAAAAACAAGCGCTATCACACAGAACTGACATAACAACGAACAAATCTTCTTCTTTTTTTCGAAGAGAAAAAGTTTATATTAAGAAGAAAAAAAGAATCCAGTACAAGAGAAGAAACTGAGAGACACCCAAATTATCCAGTACAACGAACAAAACTACAACCAGCTTCAAAGAGGACTAAACTACAGCAGTACCCATCCTTAGCAAATTATCCATCATTCCGTTGTAGGGAGACACCCAAAGACGCCGTACGTAAAAAAATCCCACCCTATGAAGCCGTGTTTTTTACCATATCTTTTTCTTTGGTAAGGAGTCAACGTGATTCCCTCCAACGCTACACCATCTTCATAAGCAGCTGCCACTGTAAAATTCCTTGACTTGTCACCGTTCCAACTCAACTGCACAAATTTTGGAGGAGAAGTAACAAAGAAGACAGTTCTTCTATCTCCACATCCATCTCCTGTGACGGACCCCCAAAATTCCAAGAGAAAGAATCGTTTGCAGTGGAACAATTGTTAACAACGGGATTGCAGAAATGACATAATTTTTAACAATCGTTTGCAGTGGACTAATAATCTCAACACGCTCTGATACCATGTGTTGAGATTATTAGTCCCACATTGTCTGGGCAATCTAAAATCTTGCGGTTTATAATTCTTAGGACCTATCCATTTATTAACAATTGGTTTTAAGTTGGATGCCCATATTCCAACATGGTATCAGAGCAGGGTATTTGCGACGAGTCATTTGACCGCTCCTTTACTCCGCATCACCCGATTTAATTGTCCACGTGTTAGACCCAACAAGGCTACACGTGAGGGGCGTGTTGAAGTTATTAGTCCCACTTATTAGGTAGTCCCACATTGTCTAGGCAATGGAAATCTAGCCTCTCCACTCATCGCGATTTGGTTTTGAGTTGGATGCCCATATTCCAACAAGCTGAACCATTTTAAATTACAAGTTCGGCTTATAAACAAACTATCGAATCAGCCGAACTTGTCTTATTAATAAAACCTGGAGAAGTGGTGTCAGGTTCGGCTAATAATTGATACGAACTTATAAGCCAAACTGTTCATAAGCACTTTCAGGGTGAAAAATAATGTACAGTTCGGCTAATAATTCGTCTTAATTATCTGCCGAACATCAATATGTGATCGACAAAAACCAACTTTTTCCCGAATTAAACCTATTCTATCAATCATAAACTATAAATAAGAGATAGATTTGTAATAAATACTTTTGAATCCTCATTTCATGAGTTGGTTCTTCAGTCGGTTGAATTTCTGGTTGAATTTTAGTTTTTGCACCTTCATCTTCGATTTGTTATTCAATTGATGGATTAGAAGAGGATTCAGAACGCCTACTTCCTACTATTTGTATCGTGCAAGTCATTATATAGTTAAATTTAATCAATGATAAAAAAATTACCAATCGACGACTAATTGTGGAGTTGAATTTTTTTTTGTCATACGGTTCGCGAGGGTTAGGCAGAAGGAAGAAGAAGACTTAATTAGGATAGACAACTGATTTAGATTTTAGATTTTAAGTTTTTTATATTAAGGTAAGGATAGATTCGTAATTTGAATTGTTTAAGGGTATATAGGTAATTGTACTACCATTAGACACCCCTTATAAAGTCACCCTAGATGGGAAACAATTATGTATTCCCAAAAAATTTCGTTTATGCCCTAAAAATAGGGTTCTTGAATTTTCACCGAGTCCCCAAGCTAATACAAATTTAACTTCTATTCTTATTAGTCTTTCAAAAAAAAAAACAAAAAAAGGTTGGTTATTAATATTACTTTGGGTTTCAAAAAAATAAGTTTGTTTGGTTTTGGACATGACATAAGAAGACCAATCATTTCCAATTTTTAACTCTTTCTTTCATGTGTATCCTTAAGAAAAAGTGCCCACCTTATATTTTAAAGAGAAATAACAGGAGAAATAGCCGTCACCAATTTGTAGAAGAGACTGCTGTAGAAGAGAGAGATTTTTTCTCTATGTGGGAAAAACAACAAGCTTACAATGTTTCACTTTCTATTCTTTTACATATTCAAAATTCCAAATAAAGAAACTCAACCCCTTTTTTTAAAACCGAGAGAGAACTAATAACCAAAAACGAAGAAGTATATAACGCGGTTCGTAGGAGGAAATTGTTTTTATTATTGACCCTTTTTCGACAAGGAGGGTCATTGGCTGCCAAAAATATATACAATAAAAATTCTAGTTGTAAGTTAGAGGAAGTTTTACCTTCATGGATTAGTAATTTCAAAACTAGAAATTAGTAATTTAAGTTACCATTTCTTGGAATATCAAAAATTAATGAACTGAGAAGAATGTTTCAAGACAAACCATAAAAACAACTACACTCTCCGTTTCAAAAGGATATGCTTGTTTCATGGATAAAGCGTTTCAAAAAGATAGGCTTGTTTCATGTGTAAAATTAGAGAACTAACCTATCTTTTTGTTATGGAGGTTGTAAGAATTAGAGAACTAATTAAAAATCCTGCAACAATGAAAATAATGATTGATATCCATAAGATTCAGGAAATATACTGGAATTGAGTGAACAAAACAAAAACAAAAAAGAAAACCCTAGATTCTTTATTTCTCATACGCCAATGAAACTTGTTCATCAGACTTGCTCGGACACTACTTCAAAGTGATAATGTAAAATCTTCACTAAACCACAAAAAATATGCCCATTGAGTGTGGGTGGCTGATTTTTGCCGCTTTATAGGTTTTATATAACTTAGATGGAACCTCATTCGTCCTTCCAGGATAATATTTTTTTATCTCCAACAAGCAAAAAGTCATCTGCTTAGTGTGTTTCTAACCCTAGTTCTTGTGGTACGTTTTACTCTACTTCACCTCCTCTCTACTCCGCTTTGAAAGGAATAGTCCCTTGCTAGAAGAACTGTGTTAGATATTCGGGTTGGATCCGAATATGGTCGCCCATATTTTATGTGGAATGCCCGGTAGGGTTCCATATTCCTTTAGGGTTTGGACCCTATATAAGCATCTCTAGCATGTGTTTAGAAAGTGATATGATTCCCACCGATATGACACATAAGTTTACCATTATAAAAGTGGTAACTCTAACCCTAAAGAGAGTTACCATCAGGAGAAAAGGTTTTAAGTTCTTAGCCCGTGAATCAAGTTTGTGCTCATCTTAGAAGATTGTAGTACCTGCTGATCGTCGAGTTGAAAACATTGTTGCTGCTGCTTCTATTCCTTGTTCTTGCTTTTCGGAGTTCAACAACAAGGTATTTACCGATACCCGCTTCTGCTTTAATCGTATAATATCTGATATTGGTTTACGATGATAGAGGAAGGACATGGTGTGTACGTTAAATGGTCTGATAAAGGTTTCCTTATCCTATCCTTATATATTGATGATATCCTTATAGCTGGAAGTAACATGGAAATTGTTCTCGCCACAAAAGAGTGATTGTCCTCAACTTTTGAGATGAAGGACATGGGAGAAGCAAGCTATGTGCTCGGGATTAAGATCCTTAGAGATCGTTCAAAGAGACTTTTGGGTATGTCAAGAGACATACATTAAAAGGGTTCTTGAGCGATTTCACATGAAAGATTGCAAGCCCACAGACACTCCAGTTGCTAAAGGTTAGAACTTAAGCCTTGAGATGTGCCCTAATACCTCTGAAGAGAAAGACAGGATGTCGCGGGTACCCTATTTCAACGCAATTGGGTGCCTGATGTATGCTATGATGTGTACTCGGCCTGACATATGCTATGTTATTCGATTAGTTAGTCGGTACCAGTCGGATCCTGGTTTTGAGCACTGGCAAGCAGTCAAGAGGATAATGAGGTATCTCAAAGGGACCAGCGACCTCATGCTATGCTATAAGGGTACAGATCTACGTCTCAGTGGTTATTGTGATGCTAACTGGAATGGCGAAATGGGAGAGCAAAAAATGCACATCAGGGTATGCTTTCTTGCTCAATGGCGGGGCCATCACATGGAGTAGTAAGAAACAGTCAATTGTCGCTATGTCTTCAATGGAATATGAGTTTGTAGCTTGTCAAGCCGCAGTACAAGAATCTAATTGGTTAAGGAGGTTCTTTGAGAGTTTTGAATTTGTCACTCACGCTACTGATGCGTTGAAAATTCACACTGATAGCACATCAATGATTGCTTATACAAACGATCCAAAGTACCATGGAAAGACTAAGCACATTGATTGGAGGTGTTGCTTTATTAGAGCTGCTCTTGCGAAGAAAGAAATAGTTTTGGAGTACATGCCTACAGAATTGATGATAGTTGATCCCCTTACTAAACCTATACCAAGAGATGCTTTCTTGTCTCATGTTAGGGCGTTAGGTTTACGTAAGTGGTAATGGATGTCTCTTTATTTTTATTTTTCTAAGACATGATGATCGTAGATGCATATGTTTTATGGATATTTATTAATAATCAATACAATTTGATAATGGATCATTGTTGTGATTAATTATTTACTTATGGGCATGGATATACACGCTGACATTGGTGTATAGAGAATGCATTATGTCAAAACTTGATTAATATGTCACCAGGTATGGACTGGCTTACTCACATAAGCAGTCACCTTTTGGGGCTAAGGAGAGCGAGCAAAGATGAGATGATGCATCGCCTTGGCAATACCAAGATGAGATCTATATAGTGAAGATCGATGATGAATGTACCTACTGTTCATCATACCTTAAAGGATAGCCAAATAAGAAATCTCTTTCACGGCGCTTGTTGAAAGCGAGAAGTTAGAAATTTCGGATTGGGCGCAAGGGTTGCGACTAAGTCAAGATTTGTAGAATGTAAGAGTTTGTGACATATACTTGTGTAGACAAGTAAAACTCCACTCTAACGAATTTTCATATTATGCGTGATTGCGACCACTACGGAGGTGCGAAAATCGTTCCCTGCTTTTCTCACCATGTGAGTCTGTATGATAATTAGATATACACAGGTAACCTTATGACTTTTGACTTTGTTATTAAGTAAAGATTCGATAATTGCTACTTTAGTATGTGTCCTGTGGCCATGGATGATTCGGCTTAAAGGGTACATATCTGGAAAAGCAGTTGATTCTGAAACTTCATGGATATAGGGCGAGAGGAAGGTCATCAAACTCATGAATGTTTTATATTCACAGTCGACAACTTGAGTTCCCTTGCTGGACTTGCAACACAAGTATGAATGTATTTACAATAAGCTAGCATGAGGGTTAGACTAGCTCTACGAGGGATCAAAGTAGTCTAGACCAATGAGATTTTGATGGACCTAGGATACTACGAGATACAAACATTTTTCTTAAAGGGTTGATGTCTCTATGCTGACTCATCTCGAGCTGCTAGTATGGAGCTCCCAAAATGCAGGTACCTCGACGGTCGCACGAGCTATTTACTAATATGAACTTTTCTTTCTTCTGGTACAATCCACACACACTATGTGCGAGTGGGAGATGTTAGATATTCGGGTTGGATCCGAATATGGTCGCCCATATTGTATGTGGAAAGTCCGGTAGGGTTCCATATTCCTTTAGGGTTAGGACCCTATATAAGCATCTCTAGCATGTGTTTAGAAAGTGACGTGATTCCCACCGATATCACACATAAGTTTACCATTATAAAAGTGGTAACTCTAACCCTAAAGAGAGTTACCATCAGGAGAAATGGTTTTAAGTTCTTAGCCTGTGAATCAAGTTTGTGCTCATCTAAGGAGATTGTAGTACCTGCTGATCGTCGAGTTGAAAACGTTGCTACTGCTGCTTCTATTCCTTGTTCTTGCTTTTCGGAGTTCAACAACAAGGTATTTACCGATACCCACTTCCGCTTTAATCGTATAATCTCTGATAAACTGTTTCAAGACAATAAATATGTGAATTGTCACACTTTTCAATCTCAACTGTATCATTTAAGAAAGTTCAATGTACTGTCCCAAGGATTCACGAATGTCTCTTGAGATGATCTGATACCGGTATCAAATCAGCAGCACATCCCTTGAATGAATTCCTATCCGTGCCTTGTAAACCACTTATAAGTGCTTTGTAAAATCATTTTGTTGGTTGGTGAATAAGTGGAAATGGCAAAATCCATACGTGGCTTGTAGAACCACTAAAAATGAGTACAATTGGTCCTTAAACTAAATTGTCAATTCATTCGATTGTTACTTCCATAAGTTAATATTCTCATTCCACTAACAATATCACCGGTCCAATCATTCAAGATTCCAAGGATAAATTAATTAAATTTTAGAAATATTAACTTACAAAACAGGGAAACCTTTACCTACTCTTATACTGGTATCTTACCAACTATTTGTATCCTTGCTTCAATAAAAAATAAAAACTATTTTGTATCCCATCCGCGCTACTGTTTCAACCCCCATAGAATATTATAGTATTTGGAATCATACATACGAGTGATCGATGTGATATTTGAACGGGCTTCTCCTTCGTAGGCAACCACCACTTGACTTATTCTCTATACAAATCACAACCATGTCATCAATGTTAGATCAACTCAAATGAACACAATAGAAATTATCTATTTGCAACAGCTAAGAAGAAGAGGAATAAGATTTGAACGTATGCTCCGCTCCGCACCTTAAGTTCGAAAGAAGACTCAAATATGCTTTACCAAACCCTAATACTATAATCAATGAAAACACCCAACCCTTGTATTTCATTGGTTACCACCAAACTAAGCTGACTTCACAACTGAAAGAAACATGTTATCTGATATGCACTACCTACAGCCATCAAGGTGGTTGTATTCATTAACTTAGTTTTATTATATCACACAAAAATTTCAACGAACAAAGCTAAAAATGATTGTGAAACTTAATAAACTATTATATGATGAAGGTTCAACTCTGCACGGCAAATAATGCTGTGGGGGATATCAGATAATATTATATATTTCAGATTAACAACCTTGAGGGGAACGCATCGCCAACATTTTACAAAGCCATCAGGGAGGTTTCTTGATCAGATAATATAATATTGACGACGGTTTTTTCAGGGTTTGGTATGGTATTTTGTCCACCAGTTAGAAATGTCTTTTACTGGCTTTGTTCAAATGAGAACTGCCAGTTGTTATGTTTTTCCCTGTAAGTTGTAATCATCTGGCAAACAAAGAAAAGGATAAAGATTATTTATTTTATCGCGCCAGCATGAACATAAGAAACTCAAAACTTGAACAAACAAGATGTAAGAATATATAGACGTGATGTCCAATGCTTGATCCCTAATTGGAGAATCGACTCATCAATTTTACCGAATCTTTTATGATATCAACTTAGAAGCAATTAATGTAATGGAAGAATAAGATATAGAATATCATTTAAAATGAAAAGGCCATATATCAAAGTGTCGTGCCAACATGAACAAGGAAATCAATCGTTATCATGGATTCATATAACTAGTCAAATAATCATTTAAAAAAAATAATTGTTCGCACTAATTCTTTAACTAAGTTTTCATTTAGCTTTTTGATTATAAATTCTAGCTAATAATGCATTAAGGTTTCATTCGTCACTTAAATTATAAGCTTTCATTTGTTGAGTATTTCCCCAAATATCATCACCGATCGTTTTTGTTTCTAATGGGGGAGTATTTCGACTCGAACTGTCCGAAAATTTACGTGCAAACTTTTGGCGATGAACAAATTGTGAATCTTGATGTCAAGATTATAGGAGAACCAACTTTGGTTCCTCCAGCGGAGGAGACACCAACGGGTATATACTTCTTGGCTAACATCGACAGGGGAGCTGACATGATTCAAACTATTCATTGTTTTAGCAAAACATTTGATGGAAAGGGTTTAGGTGCAGCTCAAGCCTTGAAAGATGGCTTAGCGAAAGTTCTTGTTAACTACTATCCAATTGCTGGACGTCTCACGTTGAATGAGAAAAATAAGTTCGCAATCGATTGCAGGGGCGAAGGTGCTCTCTTTATTGAGGCTGAGGCCGACTGTATGCTGGAAGAGATGGGTGACTTGACGCAACCCAATCCTGCTACTTTTAAGAAACTTGTTTATGGAAATCCTGGTCCAGTAAACATACATGAAAATCCTCCTCTGCTTGTGGCTCAGGTATATAATACATCCCGCTAGTTACTTTTACCAAATTCTTCAGCTCATCTTTAAATATTATTCAGAGACTTATTTTTCCTAATTTGTTACTATTATTTGTATGAAGGTGACCAAATTCAAGTGTGGAGGATTTATTCTTGGACTAAGCCAGAATCACACAGTATTTGATGGAATAGGTGCAATGGAGTTTGTCAATTCATGGGGTGAAGTTACTAGAGGAGTACCAATAACAAAACCACCATTCCTAGATCGAACTTTACTCAAAGCACGAACCCCACTTAAGACACAATTCACTCATATACTCGAGGAAATCACAGACATCTCAAACACTGAGGCTCTTTGGGAAGAAGAAAAGCTCCTTAATAAATCCTTTATTTTTCACCCCGACAAGCTAGAAAAACTAAGGGGAAAAGCCATGGAAGATGGGGTTCTGAAAAAATGTACCACTTTCGAAGTACTTACTGCTTTCATGTTGAGAGCGAGAACTAAATCATTAGGACTTCATCCTGACCAACAGGTAAGGCTACTCTTTCCTGTTGATGCTCGGTCTAGATTTGACCCGCCATTACCTAAAGGTTATTTTGGCAATGCAATCGCATTAAAGAACTTTCAGTGCAGCGTGAGGGAGATGCTGGATAGTCCATTGTCATCAACAATAGAGCGAATTCAACAATTGATTAGGTTGGTTACAGATGAATACATGAGATCGACCATAGATTCCTTAGAAGAATATGAACGATCGTTACCTAAAGCTCATACCCTATTTATAAGTGTTTGGACTAGGATAGGATTCCATACTATGGATTTTGGATGGGGAGAGCCAATTTTCTCAGGCCCTCCAACGTTGCCAACAAATGTAGTCTTTTTCTTGGCTCACGGGGAAGAAAGGAAAGGCATAAACTTGTGTCTAAGTCTGCCTGTTTCAGCCATGAAGATCTTTGAAGAAACAATAACTACAATTGAATAGAATTGAGAGAAAAATCACTTATTTATATGTAATTATCTCAACAACAAAGGTGTTGATTATTATTTCGTATGCATGATTGTGTATAATTTTATACTTTTGTATTTATACTTGATTCTAAATTTTGTAATCTTTACATTTGGTTTTCTTTACATAAGATGACATACAAGTATACAACAGATTGTTCCCTTGAATACTGCTCTTTCTGTTATTTATTTTTTTGCTCAATAATAGAATTTTTATTAACCAAAAAGATTGCCAAAGAATACAATAAGTCACCAAGTACTTAACTCAAATGAAAGAACAAAGAGAAGATAGCCTTTTATTCTTTATAGGCTGTATATACTAATAAAATCTATAGTATGGCTGATCTGGATTTTCCAGACCATCCAGGAAAGATGGTTTTTCTTCAGACATCATTCTTTCTCCTAGTCTTAGTGTAACTCCTTTATTAGCAAGCTTGTCTGCAGAAAAGTTATCTTCTCTGTAGCTATGAATAATTTTCCAGCTACAAATTTTGGAACATATGTTCCTCCACCTACTTGCTGCATACCACGGTATTCTATTTGCTTTAAAAGAAGTCATGACAGATGATGAATCTGTTCTAAATATGAGCTGAAGGAAACCTTTACTAACTTCCCATTCTCCTGCATTTATTACTTCCATGACTTCTGCACAGAAATTTGTTGAAATGCCAAGCCCCCCTGTCACTGCAATGACAAAATCTCCACCACTTTTTCTCCCTATAAAACCATACCCTGAAATGCCTGGGTTCCCTTTTGATACACCATCACAGCAGAGGAGTAATTCATTGTTGCTTGGTAATTTGAAATAAATCTCCATAATTCTAATATGTTTGACTTTTCAGCTCTTAAGATCAAATACTTTCAAAATTTGCAGGTCATAGGCTGTATTCCACATGCAAGCTTTTAGTCTAATTTCACTTGCTGCTGTAAATTGTAAAACTTGTTTCTGGATATAATCCATGCTAGCAGTGATATTATCAAACACACACCTATTCCTCATGAACCATATTTCCTTCATTAGGCAGAATGAAGCAATTCTCCAGATTTCTTAACTGCTGGACTCTTACCCTTTGCCATCTTTATTACTTCATCAAAGAATTTAGGTTTATTGAATCCAAACTTATGAGATAGCCAGTTCCTTACTTGATCATTAAAAGAACAAGTGCCACGGAATGTGTTCTAAAGATTCCTCATCTTTCTTACATAAGGAACATCTAGATACTATGTTAAAATTTCTTTTTCTCATGTTATCAGAGCAAATTTCTATAGCAAGTTTCCATATGATACTAGACACAGTAGGGTGAACTGAATTACTCCATACATGTGTAGTCCAATGAAGTTTAGGGAATTTCTCTCTGATGCTCTCCACTACAGATGTTACAGAGAAGTCTCCAGAAATGTTTCATGTCCATATTCTCATATATGCTCCCCTTTCTTCCACTGGCAAATATTTAATTTGAATCATTTCAAGCAGTTCACTTGGTATAACCCATTCACCTCCTAGTAGAAAGCCTGATACTTTCATATCAGGGAACTATTGCATGTAGCTATTTTCAGGATATAGTTCCATCAGTGAGTATCCAGTACCCACTTGTCTCTACAAGCAGAAATTGAAGTACCATCACCTACCATCCATCTTGTTAATTCATTAAGATCATTCATAATCCATTTTAACCCTGGCCAGAATGATGATTTCCTGTAATATTCAATCCATTCACCTTTATTATTTTTAAACTTTGCTTGGTAAAATTGAGCACATTCATCTGTTCCATTTTGAAGTTTCCACAAGAGTTTCATCAATAAGGCTTTATTTATTACCTCCAGTCTTCTCAATCCAAGACCTCCCTCAGTTATTGGAGAGCAAACTTTGTTCCATTTGAGAGTAATAATCTTCTTAACTATAGGATCACCAGACCATAAAAAATTTATAATAATTCTTTCACATTCTCTTAGCACCCTCTTAGGACATTTATAAACTGACATGTTGTATATTGGAATGTTGCTTAGGAAAAACTTAACCAACATCAGTCTTTCCTGAAATGACAGGAGTTTGCCTTTCCATCCTGCAAATCTATCTTCCATCATTTTTCTACACACCCCCAAAACATGATGTGATTTTATAGCCCCTGGATTCAATATAACCCCCAAGTACTTGTCAGGGAATTCAGCTAATGGAATATTACATTCTTCTGCTGTTTGGATTCTTCTGCCCTCACTTGTCCCCCCTATAAAGCACTTACTTTTTTCCAGACTTATTATTTGACCAGAAGTTGTCTGATAGGACTTCAATAATGCCATTAATTTTCTCACATTTCTTCTTTCTCCATTACAGAAAAGGAAGATGTCATCTTCAAAGAAGATATGAGATGGTTGGATGCCATTTCTGTTTACCATAGCTCTTAAAGTACCCTCCTGAACCATTTTTGATATATGTCTACTCAAGATATCTTCAGCTATTGCAAATAATAGAGGGGGAGACTCTTTCTGTTACTATCTGAGTAAAGTTTTTTCTTAGCTGACCGAAAAGATATGAATGGCATAAATTTGTGCCTTCCATGAAATGCATTATACAGCCTTTCCTTGTACACCTCCATGTTTTCAATTATTGAGTTATACCATGACTCGTACACGTCTACGATAAAATAGAAGAATGCCTATGATTTTCTTCACTTTAAGTTAGAGATGTAAAGATGAAATAACAAATATAAGATGGAATGAGAGGAGAGCCGCCTGTTTTACAAGTTGTCCTTAATGCAATAGTAAGCAAGCAGGAATGAGTGAACTTTAGGTACTAAGTTCAAGACTCACCAAAAGCATAAAAAGCTAAATATATTTCTATTTTCTCAAGGAGTATTTGTTAGAGAAAATAGGCTAAATGCCTAGGAAATTTTAATACATGGTTGTATTGGACGATTAAGATTATCGACTTGGGCGAAATGGACATAAATTAATTAAATCTGAAACTGACCACAATACCCCTTAAGCGTATTCAATTTGCAACCTGTTTCTCTTAGACTCCACCAAGAAACTATCTAATATCTTCTTTCTTCCTCCACCGTTTTCATCATCATATCAACAACTACCACCACCTTTCTTTCTCCACCGTTTCCGCCATCAACAACATCAATGGTAACTAACACCACTTATCTTTCTCCAACGTCTCCATTTTTCTTCACCATCAAACGACATCGGAAATATCTATCACAAACACAAACTCCACCACAATTAACGATTTCTAACCTAATTAGGGATCGAGTTAATCAATCAATTTTATAGAAGTACTCTTGATAATCGTAAAACTCATAAGTTCAAAACACTAATTTACTTTTAATTTAATTTTTAGAATGGCATAAATTGATCGTTGGATTGGTTAATTTTTTTATCATATAGTCAGATGTAATTGACTGATTTTGCGCGATGTAATTGACTGATTTTATCTTTGATTTTTTATAATTTAAATTTTGAATTTCCGATAATTGAAATGTTGAATTTCTTATGATTGATGTGGATGAAACCAGTTTCATCATATTTAAAAACTGGGTTGAATTTTGGTTCACCTATGTTTATACTAAGAAAAAACCAGTTTCATCATGTTTTATATTGGGTTTAATTTGGTTTCATCCTAATAGACGCATTTATGTGTCTATTTTCATCTCTTTTATGTATAGTGTTAGTACCCATTTTTGTACTAATTTTGGTATTTTATCCCTTGTAGGTGTTTTTGGAAAAATGGGCTTTTGCGGTGAAATTGGCTCGAAAAGTGATTTTTGCGCTCATGGGAGAAAATTACTAAGGGGCAGCCAAATTACTAAGGGGTGACCACTTGCTATTCGCACCCCAGGTCCGGATAAGGGGAGGTCATCCCCTTCGTTTAAATTTCATTTTTGGCGGGAAAATATTTTTCACGCTGCTTACGAAGAACAGAATATAGTTTGCGATTTTGGGCTAGCTATGAAGAGATTAAAGCTCTGATTTTTCTTGGGTTTGCTTCTTAACCATCAACAGACGAAGTATGGGTGATTGAATGGGCTGTTTTGGGATGAATGATCGGGTTTGATAAAACAAGGAAGAAAATAAAAATAAAAATGGAAACAGGCAAATTTTCGAGTTATATTTGGAAGTTACGTGCTATATATTGCAAGGATTTGTTTGTAGAAGAATAATAGGATAGTTTGGATAATTCAGGAAGGAGGTGAAGTGATAAAATAGGTTAGAATATCCAAAACTTGGCAGAGAAGAAAAATTTATTTTTGGGGAAGAAAAAGAGATTTTGATCGAGTTAAACCGACCTGTGAGGTATATATAAGCTCTAGAGAGGCCAAGGAAGGGTGATGAACACTTTAGGGGAAGTTTAGAGCACTAGAGAAGCAAAGAAAATCGAGTACAGAAACTCTGCTGCTGCTGCTGAAGAAGAAGAAGACGAAGAACATAAGACCCACAGAGTCAGTCGCAGAGGCAGACTTATTTTCAGTGACAACGAGTTACGGTCGCTCCTGTCTGCAGTCACCGAAGCCTTTCAGCAACGATTCAGTCTTCTGTATTAGACTTTCAGCGACTACAATATACCCTTTTCTCCCTTTTAATCAATTTTTGATCCATAAACATGTATTTTGAGAACATGATTAATTTGAGGAGCTAAACCCCATTGCTTAGGCGATAGAGGAAGCTATTTTTCCAACAAATAGTGGTATATTTTATTTTATTTATTTTATGATTATTTGCCTTGATTGAAAATTGTTTGAGTGATTTTTGTTGAGCAATTGTTATTTCTTTTGATAGAGCATTCTTGGACCTAGGTTTTTGATGTTTTATGTTTCGGATTTACACTTGTTATTTTGAAAATCTAAATGTTGCAATAGTTTAGAATCAAATTGAACGAGAAAATTACATGAATATAAATACTAGATTAAATCACTTTGAACTTGGAAAATAGTGGAATCTCAGCCTCAGTGTTCTTTTAATATTGATATCAACTTTGTCAGTGTTTGCTATAATTTTTAGTGATTTTTCTATTTAGTTTTTAATTTAAGTCTAAAGTTATCCTTCACAAGTTCGAGAATCGAATCTTATTACCACTACAACTACAAAACACATCACATCCATGTCAAAATTAAGATGCAAACTATTTCACTTTATTTTACATTGGGTTGAAATTGGGTTCATCCTTGTCTAAACTAAGATGCAGCCAGTTTCATCCTGTTTTACATTGAGTTGAATTTCGTTTTACCTATCTAATCTAAGATGATACCAGTTTCTTCCTGTTTTTATTTACATTGGGTTGAATTTGGTTGATAGACGCATTTATGTGTCTATTTTCATCTCTATTGTGTATATTTTTAGTACCCATTTTTGTACTAATGTTGGTATTTTATCCCTTTGTAGGTATTTTTGGGGAATAAACATTTTTGGGAAAATTGGCTCGAAAAGTTGTTAAAGGCTCCTGGGAGGACACTTGCTATTCGGACTCTCATTTTGGATAAGGGGTAACCCATTTCCAAGCAGCTGCTAAGCACAGACCGGCACTGGATAGGGGGAGGTCACATTTCTTCTCAAATTTTCAAAACAGATTTTGGCGGGAAATTATTTACAGAAAACAGAAATTTTCTGTTTGGATTTTGGATGATTTTTAAGACGATTCAAGGGCTGATTTTCGTTGGGTTAACTCTGTTAAGGATAAACAAGTATGGTATGAGCTGTAGAATCGATTAAACATGGATAGAAATCCGTGTTGGAGCAAAACAGGGAGAATTCACAATTTGAGTTATTTTCGGTTTACAAAAGAATTTGTGAAGAGTTTACGGCAAGATAGGAGTGTATGGAGTCCTTATTCAGTCCTGGGAGAGTTTAAGAGAGTTTTGAAACCAAGTTGACGCGTAAAAAGAAGATTAAAATCCCATAACGTGCGGTGAAGAAAAAAAACGAAAATATTTGGATTAACTCGAGAGATTTTGTGTTTGGAGGCTATATATAGGTTGATTCGAGTCATATTTAGGGATACGAACAATTTGGGGGAGTTTGGAGAAGTTTAGAGCTATAGAGAAGCGAGAAAAAAATCAACAGAGTCGAGTTCAGAACTTTCCTGCTGCTGCTGCGAAGAAGAAGAAGACGAAGAACATTAGACCCTCAGAGTCAGTCGCAGAGGCAGACTTATTTTCAGTGACAACGAGGTACGGTCGCATCTTCCTTCAGTCACCGAAGCTCTTCAGCAACGACTCGGACTTCTGTTTTAGACCTTCAGCAACTACAGAATCCGCTGCTTAGCACTTTTCACTCTTTTAATCAACTTTTGAACACCAAATATGTATTTTGAGCAAGTGATTAATATGAGGAGCTAAACCCCTTAGCCGAGGCGACGGAGGAAGCCATTGTTCCATGAAAAGTGGTATAATTCTATTTTAATTATTTATTGCAATTATTTTACATGATTATTTGCATAGAACTTAAAAGCAAAATTGGTTTTTATTGAGTAGTTGTGAAGTGTTTTTATGGGACATGCTTAGTTTTAATACTTTTGATGTTTCATGCTTCGTGCTTACAATTATTACTTCAAAAATCTATTAGAGGCAAATATTAGAATCACTTTAAAGAAGAATATTGCATGAATATTGATTAGAGTTTATCAATTAATTGGTCAATGGTGGAATCCAAAGTCTCGGTATTTTCTTATTATTGTCAAAACAATTCTATTTAATTTTCGAAAATCCTTCACAAGTTCGAGCAACGAACCTTTTTACCACTACAACTATAAAACACCATCATTGGTTTCACCCATGTTTATGTTAGAGCACTGCTCGGTCGAACTCGCAAGCGTTGCTATCTCAAGCTTGTTTGTCAAGTTTAGTTGCCAAAACTATAAGTCTTGATTTCTAGTCTACTTATAGCTATAAGTGATATTTGTAATTCATTCAAGGGTAAGACCTTAATCAATAAAGAGATAGTTTCTTTCCCATGGATGTAGGTCAATATAGCCTAACCACGTTATATGCTTGTGTTCATCTTTAGTTTAATGTTCTTTACATCTTGTTTATCTTTGAATCTTGAATGTTAGTAGCTTTATAGTCGTTAGATTTACTTGGGTGTAGTCATAAGAAAAGATGCAACTACACATATATCAATGGGTGAGAGGTGACTTCAAGTAGTTAACTTTGAGTACATATAAGTAATAAAATTTTATCGACTTCCAACATCGTCTACCATTTGGAATCTACTAATTACAAACTTTTTATGCCCACCACCATCATCGGGATAAAAATATTCCTTCCTATCTAAAATTGAACGCATTATTGGTTTTCAGTTGATTATTGTTAGAGCATAACTAGGTTGAACCCACCAAGCGTTGGTTTGTCAAGTTTGGTTGTCATATTTTAGTATCAAAACTTATCTAGAGTCGCTTGATTATTTACTAGAGTCAACTTCGTTTAGGTTAGACTAGAAAGTCTAAGAATGTTGAGATGTATAAGTATTACACTGAAGACCTTAAGCATGTGAATAGTAACGACTACAACGTCGACATCATCATTCCTCTTGAGGTTAGTAATATTTACTTGATCTTGTTTCCATTCCTAACGTATCTTTTAAGTCACATTAGATTGAAAAAATAACATGTGATGTTATATGTATATAAAACTCAAGTATTAAATTTGGTCTAATAGTATAATCAAAGTGTCAAGGAATTATGAATTACGAAGTATAACTTTTATCTTTTGAACTTCCTAAATACCATATCGACATAATCTATGTATCTAGTTACTTTATTATGTGTAGGATATAGGCGTGATTTTATCCTAGAAAACAATGTATTATTACATTGGTTTATGGAAGTAGATGTATGAATTTTTTTCATAATCGAAAGGAAATCATAAATGTATTAGTCCGGTTCTTCATTGAATATATTTGGATGACCAATATAAGATGACAAGGTCGAACCTATCTTAACTTATGTTGAGAATCGAGGTATAACCAGTCATAGCCTATAGTGTGTAGCAAGTTGTAATAGGTCACAAGTTACTTTGGGAAGCAAGGTGTAACCAGTCACAAGCTATATTTGGGAAGTAAGTTGTAATCGGTCACAAGCTATTTTGGGAAGCAAGGTGTAACCGATCACAAGCTACTTTTTGAAGTAAGGTGTAACCGATCACAAGCTACATTGGGAAGCATGATGTAACCGGTCACAACCTATCTAGTATTTTATAACTAGTCACAACCTATCTAGTATTGTATAACTGCTCACAACCTATATTGGGAGTGATGGGATAATCGGTCCCAAGAGCAAAAGCGATTTCCAAATTTCACACATTTCTTCATATTGTGTGTGAATTAGGAATTAGGGTTTGCTAAGAAAAAGAAACTTCTAGATGTAACCATTATTTGAACATGTGTACAACTCTTATCATTTAATGTTCAAAGATATTCCTTGATGCTCAAGTTGATCCTAAACTGAAATGCTGCAAAGCATTTAATTATGATTTTCAATTTTATATGCTTTTATTTCCATCAATTAAAGCATATAATCTAAGAAATGATTATTAGTTAATATGCTAGACTAATAATAGAAGTTTTCTATGAGAGATTTCGGAAATATTGTTTGACATTAAATGGGAATAAGAAAACCGAAGTTTGCAGTAATTTCATATCTTGAGAATACTTTCGTTTTGGAATTTCGTTGTTGTACAAACAACCTTGGTCTATAAATATTTTAGTTTTCATTTATTGCAAACTATCCTAAGAGCCAGGTTGTGACGGCCCGAAATTTTTTTCCCTTCCAGTCGGTCAACTGACAAGTTCCGAATTCTCCGATATGCCATTTGGGGTGAAAACAGTTTGTAAACAAGAGTAAGATTATGGTTTATTAAATAATACATGAAAGTTTCATTCATATTATAAAAACATTTAACCGAAAAGTGTGGAAAACAAGATATCAGCCACATGGTAAATCATACAAGATAGCTGACATGAAACCGCTTAAAGATGATCCACACTTATCTAATTATAATACTCTTTATACAAACAAAAACATCAAGACAAGAAAATAACACTTTTAAATTACAAACCAATCTAGAAGAAAACTACAACAATAAGAAAAGATTGTATCAATTTTCATAAACTAAAACAATAGGAAAGTACAATATCCTTTTTCACAAACCAACCCAGATACACATGAATATACATGAACCCAAAGTGATGTACTCAATAGGATGTTCAATGCAGTTCATAAATAGTTCACAAACTTCGTTAAATACGAGTATCGAACAAACCTTCAACGAATATCAATTTATAAACCATAAAAGCAACTTACCTTAGATTTTCCCGCATAAAACAAAATGATAAATACAGGTAAGTATTGAAACATAAAACTGGGAAAAACTCCGACTCGTCAATTGCATCAATCAATGAGTTTGTGCGGAAAATCCTTTTTAAATAAAAATCGTTTTAAACCACTTACACTCATAAATTTCCATGGGCTTTGATACAAGTTAAAATCCAACTACTCTTATCACTTAAAAGACTACACAAGATCTCAAATCATGTAAAGATTACCAGAAAAAGAATAACTCAAGTAATTCAAATAACTAGAGATGCAAGTTTAAAACAACAACATAATTTTTCAGAAATTGCAGCTCGCATAGCCTGTTTTCAAAGAATTGTGTGGACTTTGTTACAAAATTAAAACAAGTGTTTATTGTCTCATTTTAAAGAAGAAAACAAAATCTTTCAGATAAACATGATAGAGAAATCCGTGATGTTTATATATATGTCAAAAATATTTTGACAAACTGAACAAAATTTACGTTCTACAGAAATTGCAGTTTTGGCAGACTATATTCAAAAATTCATGCAAAATTCATTCCAAAACGAAATTCCGTGAATTTGGTATCGTCAGGAAGCTAAGATACCCCCTTTGACATAAAAATTATAACCAAAAGAAATGGGGTACATAGATCGTTTAAATATCTCAACAAAACAGGACAGAGATGAAGTTCTCCAGAAATTTCAGTTTTGGTAGTCTGCAATCAAAAATTCGTGCAAAATTCATCTTACAACGGAATTTAGCAAACTTGGTCTCGTTAGAAATCTGAGAGATTCCTCTTAAACTTAAAAATAATAGAATAATGTTTTGAGGTACATATACATATGAAAACCTTTTGACAAAAAGGTACAGTTGCAAATATTCAAAATTATCAGAACATGAACAGTTTATGGGATTGTTTAAAAGTCAAATTGATGTTTCAAGAGGACAAGATGAATACCAAATACCCAATTTAAGAAATTCAAGGAATAAGAACTTCATTTATAGGTTAAATTAATTATGGAATTGGATTAAAATTAGGGCAAGTTACTTTGTATTTGAATAATGAAATCAAAGAATTAAAAGAATTAAAAGCCAATCAAAGCAAACCAAATCGAATTTAGAGCAAACCCATGGATATATTTATAAAAGTAAGATAGTTCAAAATAAAATTAGATGAAATCTCTAAATTTTCATAAACCCTAAGTTCATAATCAGTAAGCATGAATTTGTTTATAAGCATTTACAAATTCACCAAATAGAGTATCATAAGAGTATGAAAAAGCTTCAACTCCATTAAATATGAAGTCAGAGAATAAAAACCATTAAAATCAATTCAAAACAGATTCAAGAAGAAGTTTTTCCTCCTACCTTTTGAGTAGTTGAAGCTTCCATAGCTATCCAAATCTAAATCAAACCACCAAAGATGTAGTATAAACTTCAAAATCGAGTTTTGTTATAAAAATTCTTTTCTCTGATGTAAGAAGAAAGAGAATTCGGAACTACAAAAGAAAGAGATGGATTTGTATTGAATTCATTAGAAAATATTTATCAAAACAAGTAAAATGTCTAAAATGCCCTTCATTTCTCTTTTAACTCGACACTTAACCATAGCAGGTGTCGTCTAATCTCAAACTTGAGTTTTTAAAAACTCGATTAACGTCCGTGCATGCTACAGGAAGGCTCACACAAAGATTAATATTATTTCTCAGGAAAATAAACAAGTGTTTCGCAACCGAAACACAATGATAATTATATTTCACGCTCCACATTGCGCTAGTTCTAGTGTTCCAATCCAAATGGATTGGGATGGCACCCGAATACTCTAAGAAAAATAACGCGGGTATTACACATGCAAACTTTATTCGTGTTGTTTCTAGTGGATCCGTCTATCCGTAGAGGAAGAAACCTAATTAAGAGAAATCTCTTACGACCGCTCATTTAAATACTTCTGTGGGATCAAGATGCTCTACGGGTACCGTTTGTGGGAAACTAAATATTTGCATTGTTATTTTAGTTTTCGATTATTGATTTGATTGACTAACAGTTGTTGAAACTTTGATTGCGCCTAGTTTGGTTATTCTTGAAAGCCTTCTCTTCTGACATAAGGGTCACTCAAACTAGATCAAAGTATCAACGGGATCTTTTGAACCATTGTTGGATTTATAGAAATCTTGTGGAACAGACTTCGTTCTGTGTGTTCATAATCACAAGAGGATTCAAGTTTGTGTTGTGCAGGTTTTAAAAATGCAATTGAAGATTTGAGAGAAAAGATTTTTCCATTAGTTTTTGTATCTTGTGAATTTTGTGCACACATCTTGATTGGATGGGATCCGACTTAGATTATATTTATCTAATCATAAAGTCGTATTGATTGGCAACTATCATTTGGTGGTACTCTTCAGTATTCGAATTTGATAGGTGTGAATCTTAATCTAAGTTACTGATTTGGATTGATCTTACCTGACAAAGGAGTTTATTAGATTAAACGGAAGAGCCTTTGTTGACAACTCAAGATATCTTTTACCAAAGATTGATTAGAGTGGTTACCAAACAATTTTATTCATTTACTGTTTGGAATACGATCTAAATGAGTGGTGATTCACGTGCGTGACCCAGGGATATTGAGGGAACTAAGTAACTAGGGGTAGTTTACTTGGTCTCAACTATACGAAGTTGACATTAGATTTTGTATAGCCGCTTAATTATGACTTCTGAAACAATTCAAAACTAGACAAGGTCCCGAGGTTTTTCTACATTTGCGGTTTCCTCGTTAACAAAATCTCGTGTGTTTAATTTACTTTACTTTTGCATTATACTTGTTATTATAATTAAGTAAATAATACTATTATGTGTTAATCCTAATCAATTGGTATTGATCCTATAATAAATCGGTTTCTGGCAATAATTATTATCAAGTGAATATGAAGTTATTGTATTGTCTCGACTTTGTCCATAGAAGATCATACTTGGTATCAAACTTATAGGTTGTACCCTCGTCTTTTCAAGTGTTTCCCATAAAAGCTCTCCTATGTAGCGTTTTACTCTTCGTGTTTTGCGACAATTATCTGCTTCGTCTTGTAGAGTTGACAAAGCAATCTCCTAAAAATACCATAATGACTGTTTGTACCATGAGTAAAACTGCCACATAATAGGTTAAATTGCTACTTGAATCACCATTTGGCCCTCATCAAGGCCTGTCATCCAGCCAACCGATGTAGCTACCTGCTAGTCTAGTGTTCCATGAAGTCAATGGACGGTCAAAAGTCAAAGTCAACGACCGGTCAATGGTTAATGGTCAAAGTCAATGACCAGTCAACTATCAAAGTCAACGGCCGGCCAACCATCGGTTCAACTGTCGAAGCCATGTTGCCAGTCGAGCTTCCATCCATGTTGCCAGCGGTGCTGCCAACCTGTTTCCATCTATGTAGCCAGCGGTGCTGCCAACCAGTTTCCAACTAAGAATTCTGCCACGCTGCCAGTCAAAAGATCGATGGTTATTAACCCTAGTTTTCATCATCATCACCCAAAATCATCGTGTTTAGTGCCTGGAAATATTTATGGGTACAAACAATGACGATATTATCCATGAGTGGATGCAAAATTGCAAACAACAACTAACAAAAAGTATTGTCTGAGCCCTAACGACACATTGGTTTTAACCGAATTATTCTAGCGATATCAATGCAAAGCATGCAAGAGGTATGATTATATTTTCCTTTGTTCATAAATAGTTGAAATTTTGTTAGATGGGTTTAGCAAAAATCGAAATTCTAATATGATGTAGGCGATTAAGAATACACAAAAGAAATAGCAGTTATTGTTCTGATAAATAAAAGGGTATGCTATCTTTTGTCCCTATTTATATTTTTTCTCTTTTTTTTCGAACCGATGAAAGTTAATGAAACTCTAGAGAAAGTTTTCCGAGACTTTTTTTGGGACGATAGTGAAGAAAAAAGAACCATCATCTAGTTGCTTGGGAGATCATGTGTACCCCGTTCAAAAACGGTGGATTAGGGGTTAAATCTTTTCGAAGCATGAATAAAGCTCTTCTCTCCAAATGGTTGTGAAGATTCAATCATGAAAAAGATGCTCTCTAGAAAAAAGCAGTAGCTTTAAAATCGATAAATTTGGATTGAGAAACCAAAGGTCCGATAAAGATGCAGCTGGTTGCGGAGGTTTGGAAAGGCACTTATAAGCGGATTGAATTCTTCAAAGGCAAATATGTACTCCACAAGTGGGAGAATGAAATTCATTTATGTTTTGGAAGGATCATTTCACAAGTCTAATCACTTTATAAACCATAAATTTCTTTGTCACTATAAACCATAAATTTCTTTCTTCAATCACTTTCGTAATTAAAATTTGTTGATTTTAATCTTATACTTTATCTAGTATTTTGGAGACAAAGTCCAACTAACCACTAATTATGTAACTCGTTCCAAAAAAATTATCGCGACTTTCGGACGCATTTCAAAACTAGTGATATTCTAGCCCTACCTTTGGAAGATTTCTGGACCGTCTTTGAGATGGACTTAGGAATACTAGTTTGGATTTTTAATAGGGAACTAGGATAATTTCCTTGTAAATTCTTCGTATTCTTTGGGTTTGCTTGTAGCGGATAATCAGCTCGGTTGGTGCTGGGATTGTAGGCTCTTCTTCCTCTACTTACTTCGGTAAGCCTTCTATATAAGAAAAGAACAGAAAAAACATCAAAATCATAAGCAGTTTTTACTTTTGTTCGAAATTAAAATGGTCACACGTCCAATTTGATGAAATAATAGCCCTATCCAAGTCAAACAAGGGAAAGTACGGGACTTAACACCAAAACCCCATGTAACCCGAGATAAGCACACCCTATTTTTTTGCAGCAATTAATAATGGTGACGGACCAGAAATGGTTCATGGCTCTGAGGATGAGATTGTAATTTGTACCTGCCGATGATGCTTTTGAGTTTGCCAAAATCATACATAACCACAAATTGCACATTGTGGAAGGCACTGATTATGGGTACAACAACCATCAGTCCGAGTTAGTTGACGTTGTGGTAAACTTTATCACCCTTCATTAGGTACTATCTCTAGTAAGCGGCCGGAACTTGTAGCAATAAATGAGACTTTGGGTTTGTTCCGTCTTTTGGATGCGTGTACTCTTTTCCCATACATCTTCTATACATACTTGGTAATCTACTAATCTTTGCCATTCGAAATGAAAAAAAAAAAAAAACGTTCGGATAATTTGGATCTAATTTTTACCTCCTGGCCGAAGCGTCTGAAGGCTACTTCTAATTCTACCGTAGATTAAGAGAATTAATGGCGTATAGATGTACTCCAAAGAATGTTTTAAGTGATACTGGTCTCCAATCCTCTGGTTCTCATTTTTTAGATGGTGCGTGTCTTTTTAGTTAAGTTTTCTATTTTGATCTTGGCTCACTTCTACTTGAGTTTAGGAAACCCCGGTGGCGAAAAAGAAAACTATAGAACAAACAATTAAAGCTAACATATAATCGAATAAATTTACGAAGCCCTTTATTAGGATATCAGTTTCAGTTTCTATGAATACATTCTAATATTCTGGCTGCAACAAAATCGATGGTTCTCCAATAAGAGAACCACCATTTCTGTGTCTTTACAAGCAAAACAAAAAACAAACCCCAAAATCCAACTGAAACTCCCATCGCAACAATAGCATATAACAAAAACTTCTCCTTTGAATCCTCTTGATCATCTTCATCAACTTTATTCGAAGGATTAGTACTATTAGTGGTACTAATATTATGGTCACCCTCGCAATCTTTCTTCATAGGAAATCCACACAATAAATCATTTCCAGCGGAACCATCCACATTAAGAGTATCAAAATGATTTCCTCTTGGAATCCTGCCGCTCAAATTATTATGAGATAACCTTAGATACTCAAGTGAGTCAATTGATACCAACGATTGTGGGATATGTCCACATAGTTTATTTGAACTTAGATCCAAAGACTCTAGACTAGACATATTTCCCACACTCGCTGGGATATTACTTGATAAAAGATTATGTGAAAGATTAAGCATACCAAGTCCTCTTAATAACCCTATCTCTTGGGGAATGTCTCCATCAAGAATATTACATGATAAATCAATTCCTGAACTATAGACATCAAACTGCTCAAATTGGGCCGTGGTGCCTTTGATAGCCAACTGATATTGCACCTGGTAAAAGTCACCGTATATGGAATATCTATTTGTTAGCATTGTCAAGTTCCCTAGTTTTGATGGAATCGGACCCGAGAAATTGTTAAGCCAGAAGTCTAGGATCTGGAGCTTTGGCAAATGCATAATATCTTCCGGAATCGACCCATAATATCTGTTTGACTTTAAAGAAAGAACCGCAAGCTCATTGAGTGAGCCAAGACCAGAGGGTATACTACCTTCAAATTTGTTATTCCCTAAGTTTACAGCTCTCAACAACAAAAGTTTTAGGATGGACTCAGGAAAAGTACCATTGAGATTGTTGTCATTTAAATAAAGATATTCTAAATCTTCTGCATGTTGAAGCTCATTGGGAACATTTCCAGTAAGATTGTTGTTGCTGAGGTTTAAATATGTAAGAGAACTGCAGTACTCTATACTAGTAGGGATAATTCCTGATAGTTCATTGTCATTCAGATTGAAGTAGCTAACACTAGACAGTCCTTCTCCAGTTCCTAATGAGATTTCACCATTGAGTTTATTACCTGATAAATCAAAAGTGATGACACCTAGTATGGATCCGGTCATATTATTATTTCCTAAACTAAGATGTTGAAGAGAAAAATTCTCACAGATTGATTTTGGGATGGGTCCTTGAATATTATTATGAGACATGTCGAGAAAGCTTAGGTATTTCAGATTGGAAATTGAAGAATGGAGAAAACTTGGTATGTTGTTGTAGGAGATATCTAGATGCTGCAACTGAGAAAGATTGTAGATTGAAGAAGGTAAGGATCCAGTTTCATTAGTTGATGATATTTGAAGTTTTTGCAGTCTCGGCCAAGGATGTGCGAACATCCTAGTTAGATCAGGATGAAGATCCTCATTATGAGTCACATCGAGCTCTTTAAGCTGAGGAAGATAAGGAATTGAACCATGTAGTTGACAATAAGATAAATCAAGAATGGAGAGTGACGTTGAATTTCTTAGTTATGATGGGATTGAGGAATTGTAATAAAAGTTGTGCTTCATTTTAAGAGAGGATAGACGGGAAAGATTGTGGAAATTATGAATTGGGAATACTGGGCCATGTATTTTGCAATCAGAGAGATCGAGTTCCCTAAGATTAGAGAGACAGGAAATTTGTTCGGCGAAATTCAATATTGAAGATGTGGCTTCAAATAGATCAACGCCACTCAGCCTTATTACCTGGAGATTTCCTAACCCTCCCATCCGTTTTGTGGATGACGATTCTATGCAAGAGACAGTGTGATAATGATAGTCGACTGTTGAGCAAGATAAATCAAGGTACAATAAAGATGACATGTTGTTGAAATGTGTTGAATTTGGTACTATCACTGGTACCAAATTCATTCATAAAATCTTCAAGCTCCGTGTTTCGAGAATCGATGGATACCACATGAAGAGACTTATCTGAACATTTAATTCCATGCCCAGCACAGCAGTTTCGATGTTGGACGTTCTCTTACCAGGTGGACAATCGATTGGATGGGTCATTCAAAGATGACTTAAACTGTAGAAGAGCTCTTCTTTCCTCTTCATGGCAACCGTTATTAGAGGCTGCTAATGACCACGGAGTGATGCTGATCAATAAAAAGAAATGATATATGAATATGAATGAGAATAAGAATAAGAGGAAATGATGTTATTCGAGTAGTCTTGTTGAATGAATTCATGGCTAACTGAAAATGATGAACTCTATTAACTGATTTTGACATTTTGTGAAGCTTTTGTTTGATGAATGTGTATGAATAATGGCTTACAAACTATTATTTATAGAGTTAACTTGATTAGTGTTAGAGTGAACTTGACTTGGACACTTCATTTCATCACATCCATTAATAGAAGAAAGATCGGAGGTTTACATGTTTGTGGGAGATATTCAAGATAAGAATCAAGTGAACATCTATGAACAAACGACTTATGGAAGTCAAGCAATGAAAATTGCAAGTTTTTTTATTTGTTCAATCTGAGTCAGTCATTTAGAACCCATTAAAGGGTTTTTTGAAAATTCAGATGACAGTGCGTTCATTAATTACAAGTTCGGTTAGCTAGTTGAAGCCTTCATGCATTGCGCATTTGCATATCTTTTTCAAATTGGTTACTCACCAACAAAATCTTTAGACTCCTTATTTCCGCAATCATTTTGGTATACTTTTACTCTCAGCTCATGCAAAGTAATACTCCAAGTGATTATTATGGGTCATGTGAGTGTGCGGGTTACTAGGGGATAGGATGTCTCACAAGTTACAAACAAACTCGAAGATTGCTCCAGATGACGATATTGCTGATATTAATGGGCCACTTGTAGTCGAAAAGTCATTTTGTAGGTTAGATAAATGTGATTACAATTTCCGCCGGACATATTCAGTTATTGGAAGGAGCATGTGATTACCTTGTAGACGGGTAAATTGCCTGGCGGAGCGATTGTTGTCCCTTCTCACTGTAATAAAGAGATGAATTTTGGGTTACGTGGTAAGTGACGGTCACGTTACATAGCAGGTTTTGATTTCTTCTTTATTGATGACTTGTGTTGAGTTATCTGGAAATTGCATGCAAGTCTCCAAAAATAAAATAAAAAAACCAACAAAACAAATAATTAAAAATAAACAAAAAACACCAGAAACAAAAGCCTTCGTTCCATTTCCCCTTTTAGTGCATCCAATCCAACATACAATCCAATGAATTTCTTCTGCAACTAATATTTAAAATATCTAAGATAAAATTAATAGAAATGATTTGAAAATCTTATTACCAGAAATCCTAGTAATTAGATTTCTATATTGATATCGATCTTGGTATGGTGAAAATTATATGGTTATGTTGGGATGGATGGATGGCGGAGACTATATCTTTTAAGTGCGGTCATGATCTTTTTCTCTTTTTCTTTTTGATTCATTAAAAAGATTAACTTGAAGTGTTAGGAACCTGTGGTACAGGTATAGCAAAGACATATACAAATATTGTGATCTTTCCTAGCGTTAGATTTATATACTGAAAGCTTAAGTAAAAAAGAAATAGGGGGAGTAGTTTCCCAATGAATAATACAATTAAAAAGTTTTGCCTTCTTAGCTAAAGTATTTGCTACCATGTTAGCAGTTATAGGAATAAAGATAAACCCGAGCAGGATATCCCGATCCTATTAGCCTCATTTAAAATTGTTTGACTCCGCCACAAAATGGTAGAGGGGTTGACCTTCAGGAAATCAAATAGGTTCTTGTAGTCTCCTTCACTGCTAAAATTAGTGAAGTTATTCTCTCTAGCCCATGTTGTTGGTTGCAAAAGTCCTAAAGCCTCTACTTTTTCTGGTTCATCGGATTTTGAGGATGGTTCTGCTCTTCCACTTTCAAAATCAGTTATATCATCTCTTAAGATTAGAGTAAAACCAGATGGTTTATCTTTGTCTATCCAAGATGCATCAACATTTATCTTATGATGATTCAAAATAGGAAGTTTCCATATTTCTGAAGTATTTTCCTTCTTAGTAGCATTGCGCTTTCTAGTTTCTATCATTGTTATACCAAACGTAAAGGTGTTTTTTTTCTTCTTCTTAGAAAGCTTTATTACATCTTTCTTTCCACATAAACCACATTTTCGTCAAAACTAGTTCTAAGGAAATTGTAGTACTAGGTTAATTCAGTTAATCTTTATAAACATCAAGAAACTTAATAGATTCATTAAAATGAAATTGAACAGGATTTGGATTAAGAGCCCAAACTTGTTTCGCAAAGGAACGGTGGAAAAAGAGATGCTCAATTGTTTCATTATTGTCACAACCAAATGAACAACAAGGAGAAATCTCTCTGATTAACCCCAGAAGTGTGAAATTAGTTGACAAAGAATCTTGAAGATATTCCAAGTGTTGGAAACTATATCTATCTTGGTCCCTGTTCCCACTACTATAGAACACAAATGATGCCAATATAGCAATATGTATCAATTTAATAAAAGTTCTCCTAGGCACTAACACAAATAGTTTGTGATCAAAGCAGACAGAACATACAGTTAGGAACCCTTCGTACTTGTGATCTCTTCTAATATTTCAACATAGATTCAAAGCAAGGTACTAAGTCGCTAATAATAATGATACAATCACACACAGTCAGACTATCTCCAGAAATCATTTCTAAACACCCTGTAGAAGTGAACTTTATCAAACAAAATTAAAACAAGTAGAGATGAAAAGTGTGCACCTTGACAAAGAGAATTCAGTAAAGCAAATGATCAAACGGGTCTATTGAGGCGAGTAATCTCTTTGCTTAAGACATTTGATGCCCTATATATAATGTTGTTACAGGTTATTGGCATATGTCTCCAACATTAAACAATACCTCGGTGTTTTTCGCAGCACTTCGATAATACCGAACAGCGAACACGAAGTTTTGTAGCACAAACTCTCTTACAGACTCTTGAAATCAAAAATCGATAAAGTTATAACGAAGTTGAAAGTTTCTCTGTGTACATAAATTGATTTTATGTTTTCTCTGTGCAAAAACGGGATGACGGAATCGGGTTATAAATCCTTGAAACAAGCAACGGTTAGGATTGGTCATGTCCCTTGGATGATGTCCATTGATTATTCAAGTTAAGGCTTGTATCCAAACCATTAGATTTATAATCCAATGATTCTGTTTAGTCTCCCCCCTAAGGGCGCGAATCTTCCTTCTTAATTGAATATTAGCCGTCCATTTCCATCTTGTTTACCAACTAAACTTCCACCGTTTAGTACCCGATTTCCATTCACTTTGGAGATAGTCTTGAGTGGGCAATTCATGACTATATTTGTAATACTCTGTATTTTTAGCTACTGTTTCGGGGCGGGTTATACCCGGATTAGTTAACCTTGTGGCTTAGGTTGTTGTTCCA
>JAJJMB010004080.1:563267-578345 GCA_023531105.1 Papaver atlanticum | reverse complement strand
AATAAAATTAAGGGAAAATGAAAAGATAAATAAAATAGTTTAGAAAAGAAATTTTACAAGTTAGAAAATAAAAGGCTAGGGAGAATGAGAAAGAGATGGAGCATTTTTAGAGAAGAAGGATTAAGAAAAAACTCAAGAGGAGTTTTTTGGATGGCGTCCCATTGTGGTTGGCGTCCCATTGTGGTTGGCTTTATGGATGGGCCTTCTGTTGGTGCTTCTTCCTCGCTATCATCAGGCTTGTCTTTTATCGTTACTTCATCGAGGTTAACTGGTCTCTCAATCAACTGGTTTCCTGACGCGCTTGTGCTAGCATTCGTTGGGTGCGTCATGGTGAACTAGAGACGAGCCTCCGGGTTTGGTCGCCAAATGTTGAAGGGTGAATATGAGTTTGGTCCTACACGTCCTAGTCACAACAATGACAACACCTTTTACCTAGAATAGAATGAGAGAGAACTTGTTTTCTATTGTATTATGTCCTTCCTTATATATGTGTTTCTCAAAACCCTTCTTCTCATGACATCATGCCACATGTCATACAAGCTTCCTTATTTACAACTATAGCCATTTCTCCTAATGTAACCTTTGCTTCTCTATAAATCCCTTTCTTATCATTTCCATTTTGTGGATATGTCTAATTGGACTTGTGATTTAGTCCCAAAATCCCCCATGTCTTATGGGGGTTTATCCTCCCTTTAGGGGCTCCCTAGCCCTGCTAAAGTGGTAATTATTTTCATATATCAACATTATGTAAAAAAAAAAAAATTCTTTAAAAAGTACAATTGTTTGTTTCCAAAGAATCCCGAAAATAAAAATGTTGAAGATGAGATGAAAACCACCACCAAACAGATAAATGCAGGACATGATATAAGGCCTACCCAAAGCTTCAACAAAAATACACAACCAAGATCTCCAACGAGGAAGAGCATGGCATTATACCTAGCCATTTTTCCCATCCCATTTTTCCCCAGCCGACTAGATTGCCAACACTAAGGTAGTTTTCTCGATTTTTGAATAACGGTATAATCATTGATTAACACTCCAAAGAGCCATCGAGTGCCGATTTATTGGGGAGGGTATAAAATCCTATATAAGGTAGAACATCTTTTTCATTTGGGAAAAATACGGTTTAGTCTAAAACCGCGTTAAAAGTACAATTTAGTCCCGGCCGAGTTAACTAGGTACAGAATAGTCCAAAAGCTATTTAAAATATGGAAAATACATAAATGACCTTCATGATTTACAATTTAGTCCAAAAGTGACTCACGATGATGTCAACAACTTTAAATAATATAAAAATAATTAAAAACCAATTTATCTTTTGAACCGCTCATCCAAAATTCACAAACTTTATATATTCGGAAAGCTCTTTTCGAGATCTACAAAAAGAGTACCCGTATGACTATATAATTTTCATTTTTGAAAAATATTAGTTTACACTGGTGTACAAACAGGTACACATTTACAAAAATCCAGAAATTCAAAGACAAGACAAGGTGCACCACATTAATATCCAAAACATGTCAATTGTTCTTCTCCACCTTAAACTCCCTCTAAAAATACCTAAACACATAGCAGCATGCTATTAAAATCATCTCATGATATCGGAAAACAACAAATCAAACCACATATTAAAAAATCTAACTAATCCAACATCCATGCTCAAAAAACATGTCACACATACTAATGAGATTGTATAATGGTGTACACACCTACAAAAATCCAACAAATCCAACATACATACCCACAAAAGGCCATAAAATCATGATAGAGCATAATGGAGTACAATTATGTACACACTTACAAAAATCCATCATCTATGCACACAAAACATGCATATATTATTGAGATAGCACAGTGGTGTACAACTATGTACATACTTATAAAAAATCTAAAATATCCAACATCCATACCCACAAAACAAATCATATCTATCATTGAGATTGTACACACCAACAAAAACCCATAAAATCCAACATACATACCCTAAAAAGTCCATAAAATAATGAGAGAGCATAATGATGCACAACTATGTACACACTTACAAAAATCCATCATCTATACCCAAAACATGCATATAATTATTGAGATAGCAAATGGTGTACAACTATGTACACACCTATAACAAAATAAATCCAAAGCCATAAAATCATGAGAGAGCACAATGGTAAACATCAATGTACACACCTACAAAAATCCAACATTTATGTCACAAAACATATATATATTATTGAGATATCACAATGGTGTACAACTATGTACACAACTATGGAAATTCCAACACTTGTTCACATTAGTTGTTTCCCTAATTTTTGATTTGTGTACATAAAATATAGTTCTGCAAGTGTATAATTATGTACACCCAAATAATCAAAATGTGGACAGCTATGTACACCCAAATAACATAACATGTGTGTACATCTATGTACACAGTAGTACTTTCCCTAATTTCGTAGACTTCAAAATAAATAACATGTGGACAACTATGTACACCTAAATAATCAACATGTGTACAATAATATAAACTGTCTAATTTGTGGAACTCACGAGCCTACAGTAAAAGAAGATGAACACATTGGATACTTACGATCAAATTGTGTTCAAACTTCAAATGTAAACCAAAATTAGAGACAGCCGAACCATTTAAAGGCATCACTGACAAGAAAAAACAGTTATAGTTTAAGTTCTTACTTGGCGAACATCCTCTGCATGATGGGTATATAATAGGGAGAGAAAGTCAATTTCGTTTTGAACACCCCAGGTGCTTATAACCTAATAAAAGGAAAAACTTAACATAAGCAAAAGAGGACAAAAACATATAAGAACATGAAATCTTTTGTGAATCAACATGTGTACAAGTATGTATGCATTAAGGTTCAACATGTGTACAATTATGTGCACAGTAACAATTCAAAAATAAAATGTGCTCAAAATGGAAACACAAGCATAAGCTTACATAGTCATTTTTCTACACGTGCACCAGTTTATACACCTAGGCGTGCACCAGTTTGTACACCTAGGAATCTATGAAGCATAAGCTTATCAAGTCTGTGCACCAATTTTAAAACCCTAGTTACTTGGCAAGAATAAGCTTATGGAGTCATATTTTCACATGTGCACCAGATTTTGCACCCTAATTATAGTTTATGCAATCATTACTTAGTGATTGTTTAGAACCTGCTCGCTCTATACTACATTGCTATTCACGCATTTCCAATTTTTCTAGAAAGAATGTAATTATTTTTCATGAGAATAAAAGTGTAATTATCACTACAAACATATATTTTCCAACCAACCTTGATCCGGTAAAGGAATCGTGAACAAATGTACTGAAATACACATATTTTTCAAGATATACTACAACATCCACATGCACTCTTTTGTTATCCACCTTCCTTCCACCAGCTTGCATGATGTATAATAAGCGCACAAAGTAACAAAAGCATTTACAATAACAGAAGAAAAAAAATATTAGTAGTAGATGTTTTTCATATTTTGACTTCATGTATTCACATTCACATTCAACTTAACTGTTAATATTAGTAGTAGTTTTTAATCAACTTAATTACTCTGAATGATCTGAGAATATTCAATTGGTAAAAAAGAGTATGTTATATGTTTTGATAATGAATTTGAACTTTATGTGGTGGGAATAATTTAAACTTAAGAACTTGTATTGTTGTCGGTCAACATGGCTCCACCCGCATGTGTACTGGTAACAACTAAATTATTTGAACATGCAACTGTCCCACTTGTAAGGAAACGACGTCGATGGGTACGGAGTTATGCCGTTAGATGAGCTAGACAGACTAGACTTGGTATACTGACAGTTTCATACATGAAGGTTGAGAGTTGAGACCATTGAATTTGAATGACATGATCGACGTTAGATGAGATGGAATTTTGCTTCCTGACATTTTTTTATATACTTGGAAAAATCTTGAGATCTAAAAGGACATGCGTGTACCCCTACTGGCATTTACAAACAACATGATGTGTTCAATTAGTAAGGACGGAAAATCTACAACATATTCATAAGAACTAATAAATTCCCTGTCTATAAGCTGTTAGCCAAAATGCATATACGAAAATCTGCTACATATTCAATTGGTAAGGACGGAATTCATGTTCTGTGCAAGTTGTAAATGTCTATTAACTTGGGTCGAAATGAATCAAAGAAGCGAATCATTCTTCTAAAACGAAATTCTGTATTTTTGGGATGTGATCATAAAATGGGCTTCAATCAGGACATAAAGTATGTCCGGAACAATACATATGTCTAAGAATATTGACAGTACAGAGTGGTAATACCCAACTTGCCTGATAGAAATGCCAGAAGGATCCGTACTCATAATTAGCCATGGTGCAGAAAAAGGATACCAGACCTTCTAACTTCTTCTAAGCTAGACCTCCAATCTTGATGTTTCCATAGTATACCATGGTCCTCCTCGTCCAAACACACACAATTTTCAATCGTCTCTACTCCCCAAGTGAAGTTTGTAAAATGGTCATCAAAATACTTGATGGAGCCCAAACAATCACACTCCTGCAATGATTAATCCGTTTTATCCAAGCCAACACCAATCAAACAAAAAATGTAGATGGAAAAAAAGAAAAAAAACGGACAAAGAGCAAGAGTAAAAACTTATCCTCACCTTTTTCAGAGAATGTGCATTTTTACATGGCCAATTTCTCCTGCATCAAATGCATTTTACCTGTAATGTGTCTCATTTGGATCACCATATGGAACCACCGTCTCAAAAAAACTCAGCCTGTGAGCTACATGTCTCCGTCTCGCACTTTCGTTAGTATATGCAACAGAATATATAACCAAACCCTCTCTTGGAATGAAACTAAACCGAAAGTTCCACTGTACACCGGCAATAAGTTACAATTAGCATTACATTAATATGAACTGAGAAAAAGAACAATGTTAAACACATATATATTAAAGAATATGGAGTACCTTTTGCCATTCTACAAACTGTCCATCAACACGAAAGCTTGGTCCTTCATGTTGCGTTGATGATTCTATGTTAACATTTCAGTCTCCTACCAAATTTTACAATTTCGATCATTTCAATGTATACCTTAAGAACAATACTACTCATAGAATGTAGATAACAAAACATGACTTGTTAGTACAAAAATGGATTCAATATGGAAGATGAATCGCTGAGTTAGTAAAAGGAAGAAGCAGACACATCAACCCTAAATGTGAATATTCAGTAGGATTCAATATGATTTCCTAACAATGCTCACCAAACACAGAACAACAACAATCAATGAATCTTGAAACGAAACTAAAATAAACACAAAAATCAAGCTCAAATACAAATAAATCAATAATAAACTAGGTATGATTTGTAATTACCTATTCATGTCTAAGATAGAAAACACGTCCACATGATTTCCATTGATGGAGAGCACTAGAACAGGGAGAGTTCTACAGAAAAGCAGACTAAAATGAGATAATAATTATAGATCTAAACTCTAATTGTTAATAGAATATGAAATTGAACTGAAGTCATAGTAATTAGGTTACCGAAACTGTCGACAATATTCTAAATCGATATATTAATAACAACGATCAAATTAAATGATATTTACAGATCAAACTTATCTTTCAAACAACTTACGATGATGAAATCTTCAAATTAATTTGATGAAATTATCAATTTCGATTGAATCTTCAAGGAAAAAAAAACTGATGACGACGATATAGGTTTCTTCAATCAGAATGGAGTTCATTTGATTATCATATCAAGTTTTGGAGATTGAATTTTCATCTAGACGATGAGATTAAGGTTTCATATTTTTTGTTCGATCGGGAGAGTTGTTTATGTTTTCATGAAAGAGAAATAAAGAAATGGAAACTGTACAGTATTATGACTTTAGCTTATGGGTATTTTTGGGATCAAAAAATTTAGTTTTGGACTAAATCGTTCCTAAGAGGATCAACTCGTTTCAAATTTGACAGATTTGGATCTTTCAGTACAAGGCTTAAGGGGGCAGGACTAAAATGTCTAAAGCCCAACAACTATGGGACTAAACGTTAATTTCTAGTTTTCAATTTATATGGAATTCAGTCCCTTCACCAATAAACTGATACCCAAGCGATCACGGATCTTGATACCAGACAACGTACATGACGAATGAGCCTAAGTACAGTGACCAACGAACCTCATGCAAATTTAGGCCCATAACGTACAGTCCAGTAAAGTAATAGTACTATTGAGATCCATTTAGTAACCACGTGATAGCACCCGCGGACTAAACTACAAGGTTCTTGAAGAAATTTCTTCCTGAAAGGTTGACAAATACTAATAAGTACAGTAGGAAATGTTTTTGACCTTGAAACAACCACCACCAGAAGCTCTAATTGAAAAAGAAAAAAAAAACCTGGTGTTTGGGGGAGAAGCATGGAGTTGGAACCACAAACTGTAAAGTTGGATTTATCAGAGACAGACATTAACTGGAATAGGTAAACTGAGTTTCATTTTTTGAAGCATTTTCATATTCTCTCTCAGTTTTTCTTTCTGATTTTTTTTTTTTTTAATTTGGTAATTTTGTAATAGTCATTCTTCAATTCTAAGACATGGGTTTTGCTCTAGAGATGTAATTTCGTAAAGGGTTGTTGCTAGTTTAGATAATTAGATTTTTATGTTTCACGTTTTTCAGAATTTTTAATTTTGAAGTTCAATGAATTTGTTAGATTTTTTCATATGGGTTTAGGGTTTAAGGTAGAAATGGCACAGTAGACTGAACTGAATTTGATCCTGATGGATGACTGTGAGGGAAAGGGTGTTCCATCGGGGTTTATTGAGTGAGGGGTTTAGAGAATTCTTCTGAGATTTTGATGTCATGTTCATTCAGTGAACCCTAAATATATTGTTTCCTATGTAATGAGATTCGTTTTTTTGGTTTGCATCATTATTGTAACACCAATTACATGCTACCTTATGTTCCATCCGTATGGCGTGGATCATTTCTTTGATGTTATTACCTGAAAATGGGTCGATGCACGTTATAGATTTCAGGATTTACCATCTATACTTGCTTGAGTTCTGAATCTTCTGATGTGTATGATATAACAAGGAAGCGGGATTTTGACTTGTTTTAAGTTTAATTTGGAACTAATTCTTGTTTGCCATCTTGATGTAAGGTTGGATAAGACCAAGTTTCACCTCATGGGAGCTGTCTTATTTACTGCTCAATGTGGCTTACTTCATCCGATGGCAGTTGTAAAGACTAGAATGCAAGTTGCTGGGTCTGGGCTTGATCGAAATCGTGGAACAGCAGTATTTAGACAAATTTTGAAAAGTGGTGGTATACCTGGAGTTTTTAGAGGATTCGGTACTTCCGCTATTGCGTCATTGCCTGGTAGAGTCTTGGCTTTGACATCTCTTGAAGTCTCAAAAGACATGATGCTTAAGTACACAGAAGATCTTCACATGGATGAAGCCACCCGTGTGGGAATTGCAAATGGGGTGGCAGGTATGGTGTCGAACCTTGTTTGTTGTGCATACTATGTACCATTGGATGTGGTAAGTCTATTTATTATATTGCAATCGGTTTGGCCTATCGTCATTTATATTTTGAGGTTAATAAATAATAGTAATAACTTATAGTATATGGCGAATGCTGTAAGAAATTTAGAAGTGGCGGAATTTCACTTGTCATGCGATGTGGACTTGGCCATAGCTTGGTTCTTTAGTTCAATAATGGGAGGCTAGCATTGCCAAAACTAGGTTGGCATGTTTTATCTGCATATGAGCCATGTGAATACATAAACAACGATGGTAAGGGTGTCAGCACAATGGTATATCCTAATCAAAAGTAGCCTTAACTACATTGCCTGGTCCAAAACGATTAGCAGATTCAAATGACTAGGCCAAATGTAATTTGCTCATGACTTTGATCGGTTTCATTAATTGATTTGATGCCCTCCTATTATTTCTTTATCATCAACTTGTTCCTTTTTAAATTTCCGGAATTTCTCACAGGTTGTCCAGAGGCTAATGGTCCAAGGCCTTCCTGGGACTGCAGCTTGTAACGGGCCTAGAGAGGTAATTCATAAAATAATGAGGGTTGAAGGGTTTCGTGGCATGTATAGGGGATTTGGATTAACAGCTTTGACACAGTCACCAGCTAATGCACTTTGGTGGGGTGCTTATGCTGCTGCACACAATGTCATTTGGAGGTATGTATTGTACGTTTAAGTAATCCAGCATCCGTAACGGTTTACATGTAATTTTGTATTTGTAGATCAGAGAGAAACAGAAGAAGTAGAACTTCTAAATATGAAGTGGTGTGTGCTTGTATTTTTAGGAGCCTCAATTATAAAAATAAAGGGGAGAAGACACCGTCTCAGTTGGAGATGGTTACGGTTCAAGCAACAGCAGGAACCTTTGCAGGTGCTGTTTCTTCTGTTATTACCACTCCAATTGACACAATCAAGACACGGCTCCAAGTATTTTATTATCTTCATTTATCTCTTTATCTTCTGCTTTGCTTCTCCCATATGCTGTAATGGCACTGCAGAACCTAGACTTGGCCTTGGTATAATAGTGAAATTGTTTCGTTTATCAATTTTGTAGGTCATGGATGATTATGGTGGTGGAAGACCATCTGTTATCAAAACTGCGAAACTTCTCCTCGAAGGAGATGGTTGGAGAGGTTTCTATAGAGGATTTGGACCCCGAGTTTGCAATATGTCACTCTACGGGACTACAATGATCGTTACTTACGAACTTATAAGTATGTATCTCTGTACTCAAATCATCTTGGTTTAAATGTGAAATTCATGTTTTATTGTATAGCTGATTGGTTTATCAATATCTTCTGGGTTTTTCTTTTCTTGCAGAGAGGCTCTCTGTAAAACAAGCCTAGTTTATCCCGCTTACAGGACACTCGATGATTCATTCATTTTGCTTATCGGAGATATAGAGCAAAATGCCATTATCTTAACATGTTGCTTTAGGTGGCCAAGTTGATATTCTTTTCCCTCGTTCTTCTAGACCTTCAAGCCATTTTGTATCAACTCTTTTGTCTATGAAATTCAGCTCGTGGGCTTTTGTTAACTTGTATACCCGTATACATGTTAAGGTTTTATAAAAAATTATTTTATTTTATTTGGAAATTGTGTTTTTTTTTATTTTATTCTACTAGATATTGGTTTTTCTTGCACTGAAAACAATAAATTTTGTTCACAATGCGAAGAATTACTGTTTTCAATGCAATAAAATAAACAAATCTTGTTATCAATGCAAAGAATTGTTTTTTTTAGTGAATCTTAACATTTAAACATGTATAAAGCATTATAGTAGTATTTTTTAAACTTAGTTGCGGTCAACTGGATATATTGATATTTTAATGGGTCGAAAGAGCGAAGCGAGGGAGGAGTATATGGCCATTTTTTTGTAAATAGTAAGTGATCAATTGACACAAAAAGATTGGATTTCTTTTGGTTTCACCTATTTGCCACCTACATTTTTCTTATTTACCACCCATCTTAATTGCCACCCTCACTTATCCTATTTACCACCCATGTATATTTTGATATATCCTAAATACCACTCTTTGATTTTTTTTATTTACACCAATAACAAAACCGTCCAATAACTACCCAAAAAAAACCCTAAGTTCTAAAAGATCTCTTGTTCACCATCTCTAGTCTCTACCACCGGCCATTAATGAACGACAACAATATTTCTTTAAAAAAAAAAAATTGAGAAGAACTAGCCGGCCATTAGTAACCGACTAGTGGCTGTTCTCGTTGATTGTCACTGATCCACTGTTTTGGACGATTGAAAGGCCTGATTTTTTTTTCTCTTTATGTACTCCACTAATGAGTACTTCTTGATTGTCTTATTCATTCTATCTTTTGGTTGCGGGAGAAAACATAATTGTGTACTAATTTTTAAAAAAAAACTAATTTAGGGTTAATATTTCTTTAATGGTTTTTTTTAGTGAGAATAGAGATTAACAGAGAAAAAACAAATAAGAATGGTGATAATTGTCAAATTTAATTTGACTTTTATAGGTGGTAAATAGGAGAAAATAGAATTAAGAAGTATATTTACTTTAAAAATTCTGATAAGGGTGGCAAATAGGAAAAATGTGGGTGGTAAATAGGTGGAACCGTTTGGTAGTGTGCACCTGAAAATCCACAATGCCCCTCCCTTTTGGTCCAATTACTATTACTCCTTATTTTTTAGGGGTATAATTGGAAAGCAAACTTTCATAAAACATATCTAAAAACCGTGCCTTAGAATTTTACAAATTTTATCTGGTTGGAAAGTGTAAAGACCCTCAAGCTCGTCAACGCTATTTGACTGGTCTAGCGATAGTCAAGAGACGAATTAGCCGCTAATAACTCGATTAGTTTAAGGCGAACGTTAATTATTATGAATTAGTCTAACAACGATTTAGATTCGGAACGGGTACCGTTAGATAGATCTCGAAAAGTTACGCGGAATGGACTACTCGAACGTGCCATTTGGATACCAGACGAAGAAGATATCATTGGACTAGTGCAAGGGTAAAATCGTGATTTTCCTTTATACCGACCCAGCTGCCCTTATCCGTTTCTCGGGTGCCTTCAACATTTTTATTGGCCTTATCACTAGTCGACCCAGAAGATAAGTTCTTTCTCTCTGTTCCTTCTTTCTTTCTCTCTGTTCCTTCTTCCCTGTTCTTCATCCGATAGAGATTTGGGAGATTAAATTGAGTTTTGTGATCGTCAGGGTTAGGAAAAGATCTACGTGTGATTGTTGGTGATGGTGTTGATGTTTATTGAGTTCGGGAAAGAAGAAGCTGATGTTGTTATAATCAGAAAGCTTGGCTTTCCGTGTGGGTTTAAGATATGGAGGAATTAATTAAAGGGGGATTTGAGTAGTTGGTGATGCAGAACGAAAGGGGATGGTGTTTAATCGAAGTTCTGAAGTTGATTCGGTGATGAATCGATAAGCTAGGTTTCTCAAGATGAAACGGAATTTCGATTAGAGATGAATAACAGGAATTAAGGAATGGAGTTGTTGATTGATGAACATGGTGAAGTTAACTGGATGTTTATGGAGCTGTTCATAAAGAATTGAAGAGTTAGAGTTTCAAGAGAAAAATTCATAGGAATAATTAGAAGATGAAATTGAGGGTCTAATGGTGTGATTAGAGATGGGTTTTGAATTTAATTAGTGTCCAAGGTTGAAGAATAATTTAAGAGTTGATGGTTAGGGTTTTAGATTTGTGATTCTGCAGTTCAAATTGAAGTTGATGAAATTAGTTATTGATTCTGTTGTTGGTGAAGATGAAGTGAAATGACAATGTAGCTGGAATTGAGTCACTGTTGGTGGTTTAAGATGATAGTTGTCTGTATGTTGAGATGGCAAGTATTGTGAATGAAATGAGATTGGATGAATGTATTTTCAATGAAGTTATGATTGTACAGGGGGTGGTTTTGTATGATGAATGGATTTGCTATTGTACTGGTGGTTTTGTATGAAATGAGTTGAATCGGTTTGACTCAGTGACCATACCAGTAGACCGTTGACTTTGACTTTGACCTGACATTAAACGTTGACTGTTGGTTGACCTGTGACCGTTAGTTGACTCAGATGGACTGGACTTTAGTTAATGGGCTTATAGCCTGTGTTCCTAATGAACATGAATTGGACCCTTATGGCCCGAATCAACATTTGATCCCTTCTACAAAATAGTAGGTTTTCATTAGACTTATTGAATGGACTATAGAAACAACCCAATTGAATTAGTAAACCTTAGCTATGCTAAAGATAGAGAATGAAAAGGTGTAGAACCATTAGATAGAATTATATGATTCTTGTTTGAGCCATTTTGGCTAGATTCTTAGAGTTCTTATGTGATTAACAGTTAGTCTATATTAACAACGATCGATTCAAAGGATGAACCAGTGGATCATGGACCTCGAGGTAGGCGTGGCTTGTCATCAAAAGAGGTGGGAATTTACATTTAAATCTTTTGTGATAATTGTTGTTTTCTTTTACGAAAGTGTATGTTTAACAAATTCATGCATTGCTTGATTGTGTATTCCATGCACTGTTTTATTTTAAATTCTGAAAGTACTGTTCATTCTTGTAATCTTTCTATTTCTTGGAAAGGAATTGTAATGCTTTGTTTGTCTTTATGATTGTTTGGGAAATAAGAATTTCCATTGATTGATTGGAAAATGAGAATTTCCATCTGTGGTATATAGGATACTGCTCCTTCATTTATACCTACTTACTTTTAGCTTTTATGCACTATGGCTAGGGCGATACACCGCAATATTATTAATGAATGTGGTTAGCACAAATATTATACATTGTTTGACGGAGGAGTTAGTTCCATATACATGATTGTTTATTTCTGTGAATTGGTTGTCTTTTAATGTTTAGGAAAAGCATGTATTATTTTTCAAATCATTTAAGTGATTACTTGAAAGTTAAATGTTATTTCTACCGGGCACCCCATTTAGGGATGATGTGCTCACCCATTCCCACTTTCAGTTTTTGAGACAGATTAGAGTTGCGCAGCGGAACTTCGAGGAGTTGAGTCAGATATTTGGGTTAAGTGTTGTAGTAGATTTCTTAATTGAATGCTTAAGTATAAGATTTAGATCCTTATTGCCTATTTATTTAGTTAATCTCTTGGATTAGTCAGCTGCTAGCTTTGGGGGTGCTACAATGTTGGTATCAGAGCTCACTATTAGATCTTACATGGGAATAAGATAGAAATAGCTAGTGCCAATTAGTGAACTAAATTAGTTAGAACTGGGTTGGGTTGTGCGATAAATCTTAATCACTAAAAGCTATCAATAATTAAAAGATTTATTTGTCTGATTGATTTGTTTGTTTATGTAATGAAGTAAAAATTATAGGGTACATCAATAACTTTACTAATAAAGATTAGAGAATAATTAATCTAAAATGTATGAACACGTAGACAGTTCAGTACAAAAAACAGTGAGATTAGTATTATTGATGAATCTTGAAAGAAAGTCACATAAAAATTTATTATATATCTTGACTTATATGTAGAATCAACAGTTTATAATCACATAAATGTTAATAATATTTTTGGGACTCAATAATATTTGTAAGAGTAGTTAGAATAATAGTTTGACCATCAATGCTAATATAAAAATATTATGATAGTAATTATAGATGATAATAAAAGTAATAATTATTTTAATAAGGTAATATTAGCATTTATCAATTAGTATCATGATGAACCTAACCTAACTAAAATTTCAACAAGGATATATAACGATAAAAAATAATAATTATGATTAAATAGTTATGGAAAATTATTAATGCTTGTTTACGGTTAAGTTTATTAATTAAACTAATTACAGATTAGAAAAATATGTTTGCGTTTAAACTAGATAGTTATCATAATACTTATCAGGTGTTAGACTTAAGAACGCGAGGATACAATATATACAAATAAAAGACTCAACTTGTTAGTAATCTTGTACCTAAATTATCTTTAGTCTAACAAGTGATCCAATAAACCTTTAAAATGAAACAAATATTCATGAAGTAGTAATAACAAATTTATGATGCTTAGTGTAATATTAGAATTAAAAGAAAATAAATTTATATATTAATAGGAAACTTTATATTAATAGCAAAATCTAAAAACTATTAAGATATATTATAATTTTATGCAGACTCAAACGTAAACCATATTAAATTTACCAACGCCAATCTTTAACAAGATATAATATACAGATTCAATATCAATAAATAAAATCTATTATATCAATCTTTACGTGGAAGTAAAATTATATTTACAAGATTAGGGCTTAACAAAATTAAACTAAGTATCATTACTAAGTAGTTATTCTGGCCATATTTTAGAGGTGCTAGTAATCAAATAGGAAAAATTGATAAAGCAATAATGAAATTGATAATATAATTAAGACAATAATTTTGGATAAATAAGCAAGTAATAACACTATATAATACTAATTATTATAAAATTTAGAGTTATTGTAAATATTTTTTTTTTTTAATAATTATTGGATAGTAATAACAAAATGTAATTTTATTAATAGTACTACTTAAGGATTATTTAACAATAATATAAATTTAAGGAAATAAAGTTAGATCAAATCAAATCTAGTATTAATAATAAAATTTAAGGAAATAAAGTTAGATCAAATCAAATCTAGTATTAATAATAAAATTTAAACTTGGCATTAGGATTAATTACGATTAACTTTTATCAGTGTAAGAAATAAGAAATAAATGTAGTAATAATAATAAAATATTAATACCAAACAAATATGAAAAATTGTTAGCGGTTATTTACTTATATCAAGTCATGTAATGAAATAAACAAATAAATATAACTTTAAATTGAACGCGCGATTGGGGGATATAAATTACTTCCGCCAACCAATAGTGTCTGCTAAGGGGTGATTTCTGGGTATGAAAATACTAACATACCCTTTGGTTAATTAAAAAACATTATGAAAAGAATGTAATACCCTTTGTACTAAAACTTAAAATCTAAAAACCAAATTATTTATCCCCCATTCTCTCAAATTAGTTCCGGCACACTAGGGTTAGGTTTAAAAAAAAAAAAATCTTTCATCTTCTTCTTCATCGTTCTTCATCCATTCTTCATCGACGATTAATCGTCGATTCAAAAATTTGTTCATCGATTAACCTACCCGAATCATAACCATGCCTCCAAGAAAGAAATCAGATGCCCAATCGAAGTTAAAATCGATTGCTCAACAAAAATTAGAACAAAGGCTTGCTTTGATTGCTCAAGAAAAGAAGAAGAAGCGAACTCGGACAATCAACCTCTCGTAAACATGGAATCTGTGAGAAGGTAAGTGATTTTGAACTGTTTTATAAGTGTTTGAATCGATTTATAGCAGTGGGTTTGGGTTAGAATCACGAACCCTAACTCGAACAGTTTAGTTTCAGTGAGTACCGACATTGATTTTAGTATGACTACAATGCCGGTATTGGATTACGGCATTCAATCTAGAATGAAGGAAATGCCGGTAGATTGTTACGGCATTGAATTTGGTATGAATACAATGCC
>JAJJMB010004080.1:531876-563257 GCA_023531105.1 Papaver atlanticum | reverse complement strand
ATGCCGGTAGATTGTTACGGCATTGAATTTGGTATGAATACAATGCCGGTACTGACATTAAAATCACCTGAAACTGAATTTCGGTACCGGCATTGAAAATACACTATGCCGGTAGTGTGTTATGGCATTGGTTTACATTTATTCGGGTATGCCGGTAGTGATCTTTTGGTATCCAGGAAACCACTAGTAATTGTTATCAGTACCTACATTGATTTTAGGTTGTATTGTGTGCCGGTAACCGGTTACGACATGGACTTGAATTTTTTCGTCTGTGCCGGTAGTGCTCTTTTGGTTTCCAGGAATAGCCTAGGAATTACCAGCATTGTCGATAATTATTGTTCACTGCCGGCATGCTGTTTTTGCCAAATTACTATGCCATTTTGTATCCCGGAATGGCTTGTTTTTCGTAAATCTATGTCGGTATTAAGAATGAAAGTTAATTGTCTTATATTCATTTCGTGTGTCTTTTGATATAGGGCTAGAGCCAAGGAAGCTAACAAAGGAAAAACTAAAGATGCTGTCAATAAGAAAAGAAAGAAGGACGGTCTTGATACTCCTCAATCTCTGCCTCCTCGAGGGAAAGAACAAGGTCGCAACAAGCGTTTGGGGGCTGATACAAGAGGGATAATTTGGGAGAGTGGTGGTAGTCGTAGTCGACTTGTAATCTGTGAACCTACTGGAACAGTTGAGCAAGATGAAGAGGAAAGTGAGGAGGAAGATAATGAGGTTTATCCAAGTAAATTAGAAAGCCAAAGCGAAGTTGTAGAGGAAGTTGGTGGGCCAAGTCAATAACCGACACAATGCAAGGGCAAGGGAAAAGTTAAAGTTAAAGTTAAAGGTTCGCACCTTCCTCATACTGATGACATGATACCTGACCCTCGGAAGTTGATTTTCCCGGAAGAATAATTTCAATTGTCGTAATGCCCAATGATAATTATAGTCCCTCTCGTTTTCCATTAAACACCAAGCCAATGTGAATGATACCTTGTCTGATGTTTACCCCACGATGTTGAACAACGGCATATTGTATTTGTTTGTCTTGTAGGTGCAATCCATCAAAAGAACACCACAACATGTATGAGCCAATTGTGAAAGCAAAGGATGTGAAAGGAATATTTGAAGGGGCTTGTTGTCCGGCCCTCTTTTAATGATTTGCGGGTAGTTGTGATCCCAAACTATCTTCTCAAATTCCTGCATAACGGTCCTCCCTTCCCATTCAACCCTCCTAATACTTGCTTGTGTGTTATAAATTGTACTTAGAGAAGACACGTTCGTCCGATCCTTTTCCTTGAAGCCTCTGAGAATTTGTCTCGGTTTGATAAGTGCTTTGGTCAATCTCTTTACATCCTCCATTTCATAAGGTTTTAGCTTCGTAACTAGGGAGTGACCAACAAAATATTTCGGATCCCGGTGGTTATGGCGGCCGAAAAACACCGTACAATCCCATTCATTGTCCTTGTCTCTTAGATGGAATACAAACTTAAAGGGGAAATTATCCTTCCTCGTACGAGTCTTGTATACCCTATTAGTCTTCTTTGGATATACATAATCCTTTCTCTCGTGGCTATTCTTCTCTTTGTATTGCCCACTTCTCTCGCAAACCATATCAAAACGATTATTTGAACGTTAGGTATTCCTCACCAACACACACATGTTCTTAAGAGCCGTCTCTTTAGCCCAAGCAATTGCTTCATCTGGAGATTTTATTCCCTACATTGCAAACAATGGGAGATTATAAGGTTCATTACAAGCAATCCATTAGTAAAGTTCAAGATACTAGGTGAAAAGTATTCTTTGGTAACATACCAGAGGCATTTTATAGTATTCCAACGTATCCCGACCAAGCGGTTTTGCATTTGTTGGATCACTATATGTGACAACCTAAGGATCGAATGAAAATAAAATAAATTAGTTCCAAAATAAATTAAAATACTATGCCGGACCACATTTCCGGCATGCTCGAACAATGTTCTGGCATGGTCGAACTGAACCAAAACTGAAGTCCAAATTTGAAACTCTTTCCGGCATACATATTTCATTTAAAATCAACGTCGGAACATTCTTTGAAGTTTTTTGGGGTTTTTGGTTGGTGGAAAATCGACCTTCTACAACATTTTAAAGATTCGTCTAGCCCGGTTCATGATCGTGACAACGCATTCAGTTTCGTCGAGCCCGGTTCAGGATCGTTACACCATATTCAGGATTGTCGGATCATTTACCCTCCCCACCAAGGAGATGTAGTTCAAGGGTAAATATGAGTTTTTATTGGAAAGATAACTGCCACCTAGCACTTAACCAGATGAAATTTACCTTTTAAATAAAACGGGGTATTTTAACATATTAAAAAAAGACAGGGGCACTTTTTTAATATATACAGTGAAATTTAGGGGTACTTTATAAAAAAGCCCAAAAACCTTCCCTGCCCTCCTATCCTAAGTCAATGTGAACAGAATAATAGAGTAGATAGTATTTCGTACAAACTCGTAGGTGTCCAAAGTCAGATCTGATTTTAGAGCCATTCAATTCAATTCAATTCAATAAAAACGACAGACAGATAGAGATTAGGAGGAATATGTTAGACTTGTAGAGTGTCTCTCTCTGTCTTTCTATTGTAGTTAAAATTTTGAATTTTCAGTCCTCAAACTCGTCCTCTAGCTACAATAGGAGAATCTTCTGCGAAAATGAAACCCATGAAGAGACAAATCAAAAGGTAGGCTTCAATCCACTCTACATTCAAGGTCAACGATTATGAATGGTTAAAAATTTCAGTCCACATTTTGATATGGAAATTGAATATCAAAATTTATATCTCTTCTTTAAATGTTGGGTTTTCGTTTCTGTTCTAATTTACAACATTGGGTTGCAGGAAAGGAGAAAACTTTGAGTGGAAATCAAAAAAGAGGAGAAATTTTTTGAAGTCAAAATGTGGAATCATCAAGAGCTTATTGATTGAGTAAGTACTACTAGTGCATCATTTCTTAGTAATTGGTTTTAGTTTTTTGTTTAATGGTGAAGTTTGTGGATGTGATTTTTGAAATTCAAGTGAAAGATGTGATTTTTAATGAATGAATGTGTGATATACTGTGACATTGTAACCAGGTATGCGTTTTCGGGTAGATTTAAGGTTAAAATTGCTAACTTTACAAAATTATTGGAGCTCTGGGTGGTTTTTTAAATCAATCAATTTCATATTTGGATGTAATGTATTTTGGGTTTGGTTTCAAAATCTTGTTTTAAGAAAAATGCAGTCAGATATGCCTTTTACTAGTTGTAGATGGAATTCGTTCTGGGTGTTTATCTTGACTGGTTTATAAGAATGTTGAGGACTCCTCTCTCGCTTAATGCTAGGTGTATAGTACTTCCCTTCCTCTAATAGTTGTCCATGGATTTCTTTTGGGCTGTTTATCTTGATTGATTATAAGATTGAGGAGGAAATTCTAGTGGAATGCTGAGAAATGCCGAAAAGGAATGTATCCAACCATCCTTTAATACTTCCCTTTTTGCCTTGAAGGGAACAATAACACAAGATTTCATTGACGAGGAAAACGCCTTGCAGCGAGAAACTCCCAAGTCCTAACCTTGTTTAATAGGAAAAAAGTTCACTAAGATATATGATATCCGTACATGGTAGGTGTAGGTCGAAAGTCAGATCTAATTCAAGCCATTCAACAAAAACGGTAGAGACTAGGAATATTAATGTTGTAGACTAATAGCTCTGTCTCTCTCTTCTTTCTCTTAAATTTTCACTCCTCATCTCGTCTTCTAGCCAGAATCTGTGAAGTTAAGAAAATGAAGGTGAGGAAGAGAAAAATCAAAAGGTAGGAACTAACACTAATCCACTCAAAAGTCAAGGTTTTAGTCTTATTGATATAAAACCATGCGGTCAATGACTATGAATGATTAAAGATTTGAGTTCACATTATTGCTTGAGTTAATATCCAACTTGAATATGTAAATTGTATATCTGTTCAAATGTTCGGTTTCCTCGGTGTTTTTATTTACAACATTGGATTCTATCATAGGAGAAAAGTTTGAGTGGAAACCAAAAAGTGGAAAAATCTAAAGTCAAATGTGGAATCATCAAAAAGCTTAGTGATTAAGTAAGCACTATATCATTCCTTAATGATTAGTGTTCGTTTTTAATTACCGGTAAAGTTCGTAGATGTGATTTTTATTGAGCGAATGTGTGATATACTGTGTCATTGCCGTTTCCAGGTATGCGCATGTTTCGCGTAGATTTAAGGTTAAAGGTGTTAATTGCGCTCTGTATGAGTTTATCGGAGCTCTGGGTGTTGTTTTAACTCAAATCGCTTTTTGTTTCGTTTTAAAATCTCGTTGTAAGATAAAAATGCAGTCAGATATGCCCTTTAATAGTTGTAAATGGGAATCCTTTCTGGGTGTTTATCTTGACTGATTATAAGAAGATTGAGGAGGAGATTCTAGTGAAGTGCTAGATGGGAAAGAATATATATCCTGCCACCCCTTTTACGTGGTATAGACCTGATTTTATTTTGCTCCTTCGCTTAATGCCAGGTGCAGTCCTTCCCATCCATTTTTCCAATATGCATCTTTTTTATTCAATTCAGTTGTCATTTCACAAGTTCTTCCTAGTAGTATTGTGACTTTGGATCCCAAAATTAGGGAAAATTCCAAAGACAAATGTGGAAAAAGGTTTAGCTAGAGCTTACTGGTTAGGTACTACATTTTTTGACCTGGAGTAAGTACTACATCTTACATAGTCTTTTAAGTTTAGTTTTGCTTTTCCAAGAAAATCGAAAATTATCTATCTTGTTTACTTATATAAACCATAATTTAGCAATATGCATCTTTTCGATTCACAAGTTTTTACTAGTTTGGCAACTGTATTGTAAATGTAGGAAAACAAGTTTCAGACAGAGAAAGAAGATAGACGAGTACCGTTGAATTTGAAGTCGTTAGTGATGGAGGAGATTAGAGAAAGGAAACAAAATGAAAGCGAAGAATTCGACGTGTCAGACGGGAAACCACAAGAAGAGGAGATTTTGAGGAAAATTCCACCATGGAGGAGCCAACTCACAGTCAGAGGATTGGTTGCAAGTTTCTTAATTGGAATAATTTACAGTATTATAGTACAAAAGATCAGCCTCACCACAGGACTTACTCCAACTCTTAATGTTTCCGCTGCTCTTCTTTCATACATTTTCATCAAGGGCTGGACTAAATTGCTTGGCAAATTTGGTTTTAATTATGCTCCATTTACTAAACAAGAGAATACAGTAATTCAAACTTGTGCTGTAGCTTGTTACAGTGTTTCTATTGCAGGTTAACTTCCAAACTCTTTTTGTCTTTTTCTCCCTTCCTCTCTCACTTACTCGATTCTGTGCTAACTTATTTTTGTGTTTTGCAGGTGGATTTGGATCTTTTCTATTGGGATTGAATAAGAAAACATACGACCTAGCAGGGCCTGCTACTCCAGGAAACACTCCAGGGAGTTATAAGGAACCAGGAATTGGATGGATGACTGGTTTTCTTTTTGTTACTGGCTTCGTTGGTCTTTTTTCACTAATTCCTCTTAGAAAGGTAACATTGTTTGTCAATAGTGTACTGTTTTATCCACCAGTAACGGAGGAGCAGTTAATATATAGAACTTAGAAGTTAAGGTGTAGGCATGATTTGATTATCCTTCTAGACGTGGCACCCTGTGTTATTTCATCTCTCAAAATCGTAGCTCTTTATAATAGATGGTGTTTCTTTTCCTTTCTCTGAACTTTGTAAAACTCAGTTTCATACATAGAGCCGAGAACCGAGAACCGAAGCCTTTTTCCAGTAACAAGTACCAGGTAGGCTGGAGAGAGAATCTCCGAAAAGTTTAGCATAGTTTTTACGCCGGGTTGCCACGCCTTGCACAACCCACATTACGTAGGCAAAGTTTCATAGACATCAGTGAAAAAGTTGTGTTGTAGAAAGCCAATATAATATTACAATTTGTCAATAGTGTAGTTATTCTGATCTATGATATTAAAATCTTGACAACTATTTTCAAAACTATATGACAGGTCTTTTCCATTGATGAATTGCCTTTTTTTTTTGTTCTTGAAGATCATGATAATAGACTACAAGTTAGCTTATCCGAGTGGCATTGCAACTGCAGTTCTCATTAATGGGTTCCATACACCTAAAGCAGATAAGATGGCCAAGTACTTTTACTGATTCCTTAACCTCTCTCCATTGAATACCAATCTTGATTTTTAGCGTTGATTGTAAAGTGTCTTCATGGCTTTTCTAGGGAGCAAGTTCGAGGTTTCGCGAAATTCTTCTCTTTTAGTTTTTTGTGGGGTTTCTTCCAATGGTTCTACACTGGTGGAGACCAATGTGGATTTGCGCAGTTTCCTACTTTTGGGTTGCAAGCTTGGAAGCAGTCGTGCGTGTTCCTTCTTCTTAGTCCGCCCCATTATTTAAATCATCTTTTCACTTTGCTTAATACTTTTGTGGATTTCTTCGTATTTGCAGCTTTTTCTTCGATTTCAGCATGACTTATATTGGAGCAGGGATGATTTGTTCACATCTTGTGAATTTGTCTACTCTTTTTGGATCTGTTCTCTCATGGGGTGTAATGTGGCCATTGATACGCGGCCAAAAAGGAGAATGGTATCCGGCAACTATTAAAGAAGGCAGCATGAAGAGTTTGACTGGTTACAAGGTCTCTATATTTAATATCATGTTCGATGTTTACATATTTAAAATGGCAACTATTTTTTCTATATAAAGTTTATTAAAATCTGAATTTTTTATCTGTAGGTTTTTATCTCCATTGCTCTCATTCTTGGAGATGGGCTTTACAATTTTCTCAAAGTAATGTATCTTTCCAGTAGAAGTATTAAAGGCACAATTAAAGTGTCCAACGAAGGTAAAAGAGGAACCAAAATTATTTAGTGTGTGTTCAAGAACCATGTTGCTTACATTTCCAAAACCTTGTCTTATTAATCTGACCAGTTCAAGCATCTGCACACTCGCATCTTTGCGCACATAGTAGAGTGGAGACCTTATATCTCCTACCTTAGTGTCAACTTTCAACAACTTACTACTCCTGCAAGCTTAATGTTTCCAACGAAATTAAAATTATTATATTCGTGGAAGATTAAGCCTACATGGATCTTTGGAGTTTGGACATCACATTAGTGTACGAGCTTTCCTGATATTACAAAAATTCAGACCCTTTGTGTTTGTAGGTTCTTAGAATTTTCCAATTGGTTTGCACCAGTTCATTCTAAATGTCGCATTTAAGGAAGCTTCAAGTGTATGGAATCCCAGGCTTATAACTTTCCGAGTTATGAAAATCTACAACATGGATAAATAAACTCATACTTTTTGTCTTCTTCAGTTGCAGATGGATCAACTCAATCTCTTGAAGATCGTCAGAGAAATGAGCTCTTCGTGAGGGAAAGTATTCCTATATGGGTTGCTTGTGTTGGGTACGTCCTCTTCTCCATTGTTTCCATCATCGCGATCCCGTTTATGTTTCCTCAGCTGAAATGGTACTATGTGGTAGTCGCCTACGTCCTTGCTCCATTCTTGGGATTTTCAAATGCATATGGTGCCGGTCTCACTGACATGAACATGGCCTATAACTATGGAAAAGTGGCTTTATTTGCGTTAGCAGCAATAGGTGGGAAAGACAGCGGTGTAATTGCAGGGCTTATAGGTTGTGGTCTTGTTAAACAAATTGTTTATATCTCCTCCGATCTTATGCACGATTTTAAAGCTGGTCACCTCACACTTACTTCCCCTCGTTCCATGGTTGTAAGCCAGGCCGTTGGAACTGCGATGGGTTGTGTTATAGCTCCTCTGGCATTCTTTCTTTTTTATAAAGCCTTTGACATTGGCAACCCTGATGGGGAATATAAAGCTCCATATGCTTTAATATATCGTAATATGGCAATTCTCGGGGTGGAAGGTTTCTCTGCATTGCCAAACCATTGTTTGCAGCTCTGTTACGGGTTCTTTGCATTCGCCTTTCTAGCTAACTTGGTCAGAGATCTTTCCCCAACGAAGATTGGGAAGTGGGTTCCACTGCCTATGGCTATGGCAGTCCCGTTTCTTGTTGGTGCAAGTTTTGCGATTGACATGTCTATTGGGAGCCTTATTGTATTTCTGTGGCACAAGATTGACAGCAAGAAAGCCCCTTTAATGATTTATGCGGTTGCTTCTGGATTGATGTGCGGAGAAGGGCTATGGGTTCTACCTGCATCAATTCTTGGCCTGGCTAAGGTAAAGCCTCCCATATGCATGAAATTTGTGTCCTCTGAATGAGGGCTTTATAACAATCTTGGTTGAGTTATACACTTGGTAAAGTGCATGTGAGGCAAGTGCTGATCTTTCCTGTCTACCTTATGAGGGATCTTTGAATACAAGTAAAGGGTAAAATTATGCAACAAATTATTGTTTAGTCCAGCTACTTTGGGGGACATAAGTAATGTAATTATACCCCTGCTTATATAGTTCGATTAGTAGATACTAATCATCTGATTAACTTGTCTGGCAATAATTGTAACCAACGCAAATTTAGGATCAGATATCAGATGGTATACAAATACTCAATTGATATTGATGACTTTATTTTATATTTTATTGGGTGTTCCTGTATCTAACTCCTTTTAAATCCTAACTCATATGAGCACCATGTTGAATGGTGGGCGTTACCGTTCACTTAGGAAAGAGCTTCAATATTCGCTGAAAAAAGAGTTTATAGCAAGGTTTGAAAAACAGACGCTTTTCTCGGAAAAACGGCCGTTATAACGGTCACGCCTATATAGCGTTGCCGTGAGGCTCACTGATACCATATATCAATTCATCATACCATTTTCTATAAAGAAACAATGATTCTTTACGTATCAACTGATTCAAGTTGGTGGAATATTGAATTATGAATATTAACATTTCTAATTTTAAAGCTTAAAAGTTAAAACTCCTAATCATGGATTGTATTTATGTTATTTTTTTAAAACAAAATTTTAACTGCTCAATTCAAACTCAAAGATAATTTTCAACATCAACATTAACATCACTACTCCGACATCATGAAAGACAAAAATGATAATTTCATAAATAAATTAACAACGTATCAAAAAATTATATCTTTAATTGAAAGAAAACTCTACAAGAAAAATTAATATTACCTCTTAAACTCGTATTTGAGAAATTCAAAATCCAAAGCTTTCCTTTGCGCAAGAAGCAGAGAAGCAGAGAACTAGAGGTATTGATTTCGTTTCAATTCTCCTCTTGTCCTTTTAAAGCATTCCTTTGCGCAAGAAAGCATACTAGCTAGGTAATCAATATATTCTTGAAACATTAGGAATCTGGTTGCATGCGTAAAGAAACATAGGCTAGCTATGTCTTTGATCATGAAACCAACTACTTTATTTTTTGTTTTATTTCTTTAACTTTTGAGTCTAGTCTAGACCACATGCAACTATACACACCTCCAAATCCCCATAAAAAAAATATGATTCCATAACTTCCCTCTCTCACTATCTTTTTCTCTAGCTAGTCTCTTCCACTTGCATTCCTTGTTGGATAGTCTTGTAGCAAGTAGCTAAGAGCCTAAGAGTATTATTACTATAATATTTTATCAATTTCACTTATCATCGACAACAAAATTTTGACAACAACAAAGCCACTTTAATGATTGATTGTTGGAAACAATTTTTATTAATTATTATTTTTAAGTTTTTTAACTAAATATTTATTTTTTTGGCAATGAAATTTGTCCCATATCGGGGAGTTTCTCTTCTTAAGTTGTTATTCCATTATATAAACAAATTCTCTACTTTTGTAAAATTGATGGGAAAGAGGTTTCTCTATGTTTTAGAGATACTCCCAAAACAAAATATTTTTATATTGTTTTCTTAAGTGTTCGCGATTTTCCTTAAGGGTTTTATCAGAATTACCAAGATCAAGTTGAGCATCTACTACATATGCTAGTAGTAGGTGTAGTAGGGTGTTTTATCCTGGAGATATCGGTCCTGTGTAGTCGGGAGCTAATGTCTTAAGGACAGCGTGTTGAAAACGTGACTCACTCTGTTTTTCCTTGTTGCTGTTGCGGAGATTTGGGGAGCTCGTCCATTTTGTCAAATCAATCACTTCTATTATAAAAGAGGTAAGTATCAATAACTTTTGCTTATTTGGTTTTTCCTTGTTTTTGATTAGTACCCCCAACATTGATGTGGGTAGAAGGGCTATGGATTCTACCTGCATCAATTCTTGGTTTGTCAAAGGTAAAGTCTCCCATATGCATGAAATTTGTTTCTTCCGAATGAGGATCGTACACCAGTCTTCGTTCGGTTATACATTTGCTAAGTGCAGGTGAGGTAGGTGCTAAAATATCTGTCTACCTAATGAGGGTTATTTGAAATACAAGTCTTCAGGAGTTATTAGGTAGAATTTCGTTCAAGTCTAGTATGGAGATCCTTACTATAATTGTTTAGTCTAGCCAATTTATTCAATTTGAGCGAAGATCTCGCCGGAAATTATGGATTCGGCCCAAAGGAGTGGAATGTTTAATTCTGTCGAGACGGAATTTTTAGTTGATTCTTGGTTAACTCAGTTGGAACTGACCAAAAATTTTAGTTGAAATTTTTGAAATTTATATGGACGTAGAGTAGTTTTCTATTATTTTGAATGAAGTCTTATTTTTATTTTAAATAATTATTTGATACATATATACGTGATAAAATTCAAAAACAAAATTTCAATAGCTACTCCGAGATTTAACCGAGAAATTCTCGGAAAATCTCCGCGAGATAAATTTATCCCAGTGTCTGGGTCCCATTGAGACGAACCGATAAGTATATTGCGTTCAGCTACTTCGATGACAAAATTAATGCAGTTATTCCATTTCCTATAGTTAAGTTAGTATACTAATATTTTGATTCACTTGTCTGTCAATAATTGCAATCGACGCAAATGCAGGATCGGAAATCAGATGGCATACAGATATTAGTATACAGGATCAGAAATCAGATGGCATACAGATGTTTGATTGATCTAGTTTGCCATCTTGGTGACTCTATTCAGTTTTTCCATTTTTCTTTGGGCTTAACCTTTCAAAGAGTGCAGTGGATGTTATTTAGGCCATGCGCCTTTGTGGGTTACCAATAGACCCTGTAAATGCTGTCATAGAGAAGATTAAAAACTGTCAACTTTATCATTTTTAATTTATGTCCTAAATCATCCGATATTTTATTGGGGTTTGCGATTGTTAACTCTGGGTCTAAACCAAATTTTTTCATAAGAGTTTCGTTTTATCTTGATGCTGAAACCAAGATTTTACGTGGGGCAAAGATTGAATTTTTTGACAAGCCGGCCTTCTCATCTTGTCTTGTACCAAGCCATAAGATATGGACATCGCCTATGGAATCCAGCTATCATAACCTAGACACAGTTTTTTTGCATTTACATTGATGCGGGATGTAGCTCATCAAATATAATGTAGATCTAACAGAAATATCTTGTTTCAAAAATTTCCTAGCATTTTAATGGACTCGGCACTTGGGAAATGTAGTCCTGCTCCTACCCATGGGTTCCATCTATAATATTCCTTCCATTTTGTCTTGTTGGATAGGGAGCTTATACCAGTCTTTATTCACAAGTGCCACCATAAATAGTAACTTGATAGTGGTGGTTCAAGAAAATGGTTACGGAACGGCATTTCGCCAAGAAAATCCTGTTATTTAGATCTTCCACGCTACGATACCTTTTCATGCGCAAAGGAAGCGAAATAATGTATTCCTAACACAAATGTCTTCTAGTTTCAAATTTTGCCTTGCATTTTAGGAGATTTTGCTTTATGTATATATTCCTTCCGTTTTGTCTATATTGGAAACGTCCTCCCCATGGGATCCATATATATTCCTTCCGTTTTGTCTTTGCTCACAAGTGTCACCGTAATCGGATATTGCCGATAATTGTTACCGAACCGGATATTGCCGAGAAAATCTTGTCATGTAACCCTTTTGGTGCGCACAAGTGGCAGAGGAAGCTATGCATGTAGAAGATGAACTGTGCCTCCCCGATTTCCCCCTCCCTTCGTCGCGGTAGCATACCCAGAATAGATGGTCGGCCTTCTCTTCGTTCCAAAGACCTGTCTCTTCGCCCGCGAATTTCTACTCATCAGTCGAGCAACTTCTACCCATAAAATTAATAGCCATGAGGCAAATACTGGTGGAAACCTGTATTTTTCTTAAATTGTGTAAGAAATAGTTGTAGACATAATTTATTTACCAGGCATTAATTGTCCGGCAATTGTTATAAATAACACAGCAAGGAAAAATAAGAATCAGCTGACAGAAGTCGAGCAACTTCTACCACTAATTAATATTTTTCTGTATTTACTACTAACAGTAACTCCAACAATTATGAGGTAAATAGCAGTATACCTTGTAGCGGTATGATCAAAACTAACTACTACCTGTATTTTTCTTAAATGGTGTTGGAAATCTACCAGAACTATTACATTTAATTCATTTTCACCTGTTAAGGTGTAGTAATTAATAACAATTGCTATATGGACCGATCGATATCTGCTTTTTGTATCTTGAAGTAAAGAAGAATTCTCAAGTTTATGAAGATTGTTGAGGATATACACACATTGTACGCGCCAATTTGAGATCATGCGGTCGATTAGCCTTGAAAATTTTCAACTTTGTAAGTCATTTTTCAGAGTTGGTTAAGCCCATGAACATCAATACAGATCATTCTAAAAGTTATATATATCACCATCAAGTGGACGAGGGATTCCAGATTTAGTTAGCCGCTGGCACAATTAGACGCGTAACTCGGTAGATACTAAACCACAAGTGGGTGATGCTGTTATAATGACAAAGAGTCATAGAGGAGAAGAAGAAGAAAGTCGGAATGAAATTTCCAGATGCAATGAATGATGCACTGTATGATATGATCGATGCATGATGCTTGTAAATCAAGGAAATGACCACACAAGTGCACATTGACTTGACCTGTTAGAGGGAAAAAGATTATTTTTTCTTTCTTTTTTTGGTATCCCTTATCAACTCAAACAGGTAATTTTTTTTCTTTGATTCTTCTGCCACCTCTTCATTATCCATTGATAGTGAGAAAATTCAAGGAGGGCCATATACGGGCTTTGTCTGCTATTAGGTTATCCGAGACATAGAAGATATCACTGTGTGTAGGGCAGCCAAAATCCTAACTTTATTAGCTTTCACACCCTATGGAAAGAAAGGAATATCTCTACTAGCGATTTAATTCCTTGTGAGTGTCCACGCTTCATAACGTGATATGGAAATAATTTCCCTATATATTCTCCGTCTTTTCTTTCAATCTGTTCACAAGCCTTTGTAAAGATCTCTCCCCTATTCTCTCTCAGTAACCATGACGTGGTTTAACGATCCTGAGTTGTATATAGGTTACTCAAGTAAAGGTAAGATGCAGGTTTACAGGATTCGCAAAAAATTCGTAAGCCCTCTTGTACCCACAGATCTCAATTACAGCGAGGCACAACATGTCACGGATCATCTCGCTTTGGTCGGTCACTCTTTTCCATGGAAGAAGAGTGATTATGACGCTCTGGATGATTTCATATAAAAATGGTTTATATGTGAACTGTCAAGGTTTGGCCTGTCCCATTACGAACCCCCATGAAAAACCAGATATGAAACCAGGTAACCGAACAATTTACTTCTGGTCGCTTGAGGTAGTAGACTTGCGCCGCTTTGGTCTACCTGCAGTTACGGTTCCATTCAGGGAAGTTCATTACATCGAAAACGGCGGGCTTGCTGCTGTAGAATCCAGTCCTAAAGAGAAAGAACTAACTGCAGAGCTTACTGCAGCTGTCGCTGACAGAGACAAAGAGAGAAGAATCAATTCCAGCCTCCAAGAGAAGTTGAACGCTGAAATAAACAAGGAGAGGGCAGAGAGACGAATTCTAGAAGACATCATTTCCGGCCTCAAAGACGAGTTACACAAGTCCAGCAACCCAAAGGAGTTGATCGCTGAAATAGACAAAGAGAGGGCCGAGAGAAGAATTTTAGAAGGGCTCATAGAGAAGGCGAACACTGAAATAGATAAAGAGAGGGAAGAGAGACGAGATCTAGAAAAACAGAATTCGAGCCTCCAGAAGGAGTTTATCAATGAAATAAACCAAGAGAGGGCAGAGAGGCGAATTCTAGAAGACACAAACTCCAAGCTCATAGAGGAGCTGAAAACTGAAATGGGCGAAGAGAGGGAAGAGAGAAAATCTCTAGAAAGGCTCCTAGAAAAGGCGAACACTGAAATAGACGAACTGAAAAATAAAAATAAAAAACTCCGACATATTTTAGACGCGGACGATTAAGGCTATTAAATGAAACGAGAAACCAGATTTACGTTGTCATGATGGGAGAAGAAGATAATACATATAGCTAAATAAAGGCCTTTTGTGTTTACTTTCGATTATTTTTCCTTGTATTTGTGTGTGATTGTATTTGTGTGTGATTTTGTTTGTGCGTGCTTTTATTTATGTTACATTTGGTGTCCGCGCGCCAGAGTTAGTAAAATTGTACTTGGACCTATTAGTATGTTATTTTTTGTTTGGATGCCTTCTTGGCCGTTTAATAAATGTTACGTCTTTCCTTAACTTTTGTGTAAGTTTAATTATTTTATGTTTACAATGTTAGACACCTGCTGCTTACACTTTCCACTAAAAGATCTTTTGTTTCACTTGAACCAAACGCGGACCTTATTCTAGATCACCCTGAAACAACCATTGTTATGTTATGTCTTTTTTTATTTGTCCTAATTTCTATTTTTTTCTGTCTTTTTTTATCTATCTGCTCTGTTTATAGACATATTTTTCTTTTTAACTATCAAATATATCCTTTTTTTTATTAATAGGAAAGGAAATTTTATTTAATTCTTAAGAGTAATTGATTACATCTGCAGTAATTGTACCAGCCAGTTGCGGCGGCCAATTATCACACCATTCTTCAACTACTGATAGAGACTTAGCATAAGCTACTATTTCATGAGCAGCATTGTTTCCAAATCTTGGAATATAAGAGCATTTCCAGCTATCTAATGAATTAAGAAAATAGACAGTGTTAACTACTAAGTTTCTAGTTGTCCACTTGACAGATCGCAGACTGCCATTTATTGCGTTAACTACATTCCTACTGTCCCCTTCAAGATGCAGGTGTTTGATTCCTTTCCTCACTGCCCATCTTACTGCTTCCATCGTTGTCTTCCCTTCTGCTTGTTCTGCATCTAGAGAGTTTCCTGGACAACATCTTACTCCTTCGCATAATCCTGCAACATTTCTAATGATTAGACCAATGCTGGATATATTTGTGTTTTGATCATCAGCTTCATCGAAATTAATTTTAACATAGGGTGCTTCTGGTGCTTCCCACTGACAGTGGAGCTCCCTAATTTCCCTGTTATGGCTATCTCTATTTGGACTTTGTATACTTCCATACCAATCACCTAGGTGCTGTCTAGCCTGGTTGGCTATGCTGAGGACTTGAACCTGCACTTTATTAAAAAAAACTGTGTACCTACTTTTCCAAACATACCACATGATAAAACAAATAGTATGAAATAAATGCAGATCCTTTGGTCTATTCTGCACATCAGGTATAAACCAACTCTTTAACCAATTTTTGTTAAAACAAATAGTATGAAACACCAGGACAATTTTTGTTAATTTTCATACCATGAAGTTTATTTTCATTTTCAGCAGATAAGAGAGCTCTAGAAAGTGAGTCCATACATATTACAAATAGGTACGGAAACAAGGGATCTCCTTGTCTCAGGCTTCTTTGAGGAGTAAAAACTTCTCTCGGAGAGCCATTCAGCAAGATTGAGGTAGTAACAGTCGAAACACATTGCTCGATCAACAGAAAAAAAATCTTCACTGAAACCTAGTTTTTTCAACGTTGCTAAAAGAAACTTTCATTCTATTCTATCAAAAGCCTTCGACATATCAAGTTTAGCTGCCATCCAGCCCTTTTCAGATATATTTTTCCTCATAGAATCAATCAACTCGTGAGCAATAACTATATTATCAGTAATAACTCTCCCTGAAAGAAAAGCAGTCTGGAAAGGAGAAATAAACTTGTTCAATATGGGATTTAATCTAGAGGCTATAAGCTTAGATATGATCTTGTAGGCCACATTACACAAGCTAATTGGCATAAAATCAGAAGGACTAACTGGACAGTTCTTTTTTGGAATTATAGAAGTGAAATTGTGGTTTAACTGTTTCAGCATATGCTTAGAGTGGAAAAAGGCTTGCACCATCTTTACTACATCTTCGCCAACAGTCTGCCACATCTCCTGGTGAAATCCAGGAGGAAAGCCATTCGGACCTGGTGTGGTCCAAGGCTGCACTAAACATAAAATGTAATTATCAGACGTTGAAAGATTTTGGCATTTAACATATATGTGGACGACAGTTTCTATGGAGTGTACAACTCAATAAGTCGCTGACATTTTAAGTTAGTTCTTTTAAATATTCTCAAAGTTTGGAACCTGTCAGACCCCCAATGCTCCTCAGATTTATTCTTTCGGAAGCAGCCCGACTCATTGTGATTCTCAGACTTAGAGGTGTAAAACGTGTCATCCCAGCCCAAAAAGTCACGTGCTTAGCATGTTGTGTGCCGTGTTGTGTTGTGCCGGAGATTAAGATGTGCTGTGCTAGATGACGTGTTGTGCTGTGCTTGAAAAATAAACGTGTTGTGTCGTGTTGTGCTGAGTCAGGCACATTTATTTTATGTTTTTCAAAGTTAATATTTTTCAAATATTTAGATATTTTATGAGTTGTTATAAAAATAAGTCAATATAACGATGATCAAATGTCAAAAAATGACTAGTATAAACACTCTCTTGTGAAATATACACAAAATGTAATTATTTTGTAGCACTTTATGCATATTATGACGTGTTTTCTTAACGTGTCGTGTTGTGTTGTGCCATGTGCTTATCCGTTTCACGTGCTTTGCTGTGTCACTGTAAGTTATCCTAACCCGGCACAGCCCCCGAAACTTACATACTGGGTCGTATTGGACAAAGTCACGTGTTCGACTGGGATGTGCTCAAATTTTAACGTGCTGGCACAGCCCAATTTACACCTCTACTCGGATTAATATTCATCGCAGAGTTCAACATATGCTTTTTCAATTGAAGATTTTTCGAATGTTTTTAGGGAATTTTTTCTCTAGCCCAATTTTTTTTTTTTTTGTATATCAAAAACCCACCATTAAGATTTAGCATCTGACAAGCCCATAATTAATTATAATATGAATTGATTACAAAAATAACCCTTTACCTAATAAGGAAACTAATTCTATTTACAAAAAACGGTTGTGATAAATTTTAATCCCTAAAATAACTCATTTTACCTTGTTTATCTCCCTAAAACTAGTAATCCTTTTATCTAATAAATTCAAATAGCTTAAATTACTCCTTTGACTTTTATTTTACCTCTTTGTTTATCTCTCTAAAATAAAGGGATATGTTATCATAAATATCCTAGAAAAGACTAGAGCAAATTTCGTTTTCCATAGAATGTCATGCGAGATTTGTGAAAATCTCTTTTTGTTTTTTGTTTTTGTTTTTTTGTGTGTGTGTGTGAAATTTTCAACTTTTATGCCCATTTATCCGGTGATTTTTGCAAAGTTTTCAATTTTCACATTGACGTTATAGGTGAAAATCATATTTTTCAGAAATAATAAAAATACCATTTTTCAATGAAAACTGGATAAGTGGATATGAATATCCATGTGAAAAACTGGATATTACCTGTGTTATCAGACATGTGAATATTCGTGTTTTTCAGTTTGTGTTTTAAGCAAGAGCCAAGCAATAAGTATTAACTTTTAACTCGATAATGGATCAAGTACGTAGGGTGCTGTTGGCAAAAGTAAGTTTCACCTTACTGCCCAAAATTTACACGTCCTCAATGTTATCATAAGACTTTAATGCTGGAGATTTGTTGATCCGTGTTCCAATACGGGAGACAAATGGTAGTGACTGAAGTCAGAGAACGGAGAGTACCATAGAGAAATAACAACTAAGATTAATAAAGTTTAACGAATCAAATACCATAGATTCCTTCATCACCTGTGTAACCATGGATCCATGATGGAGATTAAGAAAAGCCGTGATGGAAGCTAAGAAAATCAAGAGAAATCAAATACTTCAAACACCTTTGAAATAAGCTAAGATGGAAGCCGAGTTATCCTTTGATCTCTGGGCGCCCTGTATAGCTGTAAAACCTAGTCTTGTCATGTATAAAGCCGAACGATATGATATAGACATATGTTAAAACAAAAAAACTAAAAAAATATAGACATCAATTATGGATACGATAAATTAGACTTTGTTGTCTTGCATCTACATTGGAGCCTAAATATTTAGCTAGTCGAATAATGAATTTTTTCCTTACAGAGAATTTAAGAGATTTTGCATTATTAGGTAGCCATATGGTCCCATTTATATTACTTCCATTTTGTCTTTGTTGGATAATGGAGCTTATACTAGTCTTCGTTCGCAATTTGATTAGTGGTGGCAGGTGGGGACGTTAATGGTTACGGGACTGCATGTTGCCGGGAAAATTTTGTCATTTGTAACAATGGGTTCCAAGTTGCAACCAAACTACATCATGGTAAAAATCTTGCATCGACAATGTAATTTGATTGTTACTTACTCCGCCAGTGGAGGAGCTGGAAAATAGAGATTGGTGTTCCTTGAAAACTAAATGGATCTGTGGGGTGGCTTAAGCCTATGATTTAGGCATGAATTTTTTTTCAAACTTAAAACCATTGTAAAATATTGTGTTTTTTTGGATTTTGGGCTGCCTACTTGTAGTTCCGTCCCTGTAACTCTGCTCTATGTTACTCTGCTATCACCAATCTCATTAAAAATACAGTATCCGATTAATAACTATGCCCTTTATCGAAATCTTGGTTTTACAGTCAAGATTTATGAGGTGGGTGAGATGTCAATCATATAAATGATGGAGTAAGAAAGTAAGAAAATAAACCGTACACATAATAAATCCATTTTACAAGTTTAGTCAAGCTAGTGAGCCCATATAACTATTATTTTATATATATACACGACATAATTAATTTTTTTTTTAACTTATACAGTTAATCCATAGCGAGGAAAGATCTATGAACACTTTTAAATGGACACTATCATACATGATTTGTGCCATTTTTTCCATTAAACCTTCTCTGGTATACTTATATTTCATCAGTCAACATTAAAGATGACATAAAATAAACAGAGACTTTACGTTTAAATTATTACATTTTACTTCAATAATAATAATAATAATAATAATGGGGTTGCAACTTGCAATTTGCATCCAAACTACACGGTCAGAAACTAATGAGTACCCCTTCTGTTACTCTGCGGCTCTTATCAATCTCTCTATAGATAGGGAGTTTGAGATCAAATCATAAAACACAAACTTTTTATTAAAGCAATAACTCCTTATATGGACTTTGCGAAAACTGAGATAACCAAAGGAGTAACAGCTATTTTTAGCAGGATGAGAAACGAGACACACGATGATGATGAGCCAATACTGAGATTGAATTCTGAAGGTACTTGCAGTTTAGTTTTTGTTTATAGCTTATTTTATTTTTTTCTCCGTTGAATTTCTTAATTATCTTGATGAAACTAGTACTAGGCTACTAGCGCTTGATCAAACTAATGAATTTCCATGGCTTATTTCAGATGAGGAAGAAGCAGATATTGAACTAGATGGCGGAAAAACAGAGGCGAGAATATTTAACAAGCAAGAGGCGCCATTGGAACAGACCCCATTTAAGGTGTTGCTGGAGCTTGAGGGTGTAGGAGCCGACGAGGGCAGATTGGGCGTAGATCTTGTGACCATCTTAGATATCAGCGGTAGCATGAGGGGTATCAAGTTAGCAAAACTGAAACTTGCCATGCAATTCTTGGTCCAGAAACTAAGCCGAACTGATCGTTTATCTGTCGTCACTTTCAATAAAAAGGCCGAGAAGTTATGCCCACTGCGCCAGATAACTGAGAATTCCCGAACAGAGATCGCTGATCAAGTCAATGATTTGGTAGCCAAATCAAGCACAAACACTGAAGCTGGCCTGAAATTGGCCTTAAAAATACTGAAAGACCGAACTCGCACCAAAAACCGTAGTGTGGCTATCATGCTTATGTCCGATGGGATAGAAGATTCGGAGAGCCAAGCCATCACTGTTCCGGTTAGCGAGGTGCCTGTATACACCTTCGCTTTTGGTAGTGGATGCGATCATGAGGTAGTTTGATTTTGAATGATTACTCCTTAATATAATTTCACTTAATTAATTAGGTTGTATCATCTCAAGTTTGCTTGGGTTCTGTAGGTGCTTAGTGGCATTGCCAAGAACAGCAAAGGAGGGACGTTCTCACCTGTTCCAGACTTGGAGGATCTGAGTGTTGCATTCTCTACGTCTTTGGCTGGGCTTCTTAACGTGTCTATTGAGGACCTGACTCTGACCGTAGCACCACTGAATAGTTCACAACTCAATAAGGTGAATGCCGGAAATTACCCACAGACAAGGCAGGCCACCGTAATGGAGCCTGTAACTGTTACATTCAGGTCATTGTACGACCGGGAAACCCGAAAGGTCCTTGCTAACCTAACTCTCCCAAAGGTTGATAAAAGATTTGGCGTCCAAATCTTCAAAGTGGTTTTTGAGTACAGGTATATCCGATTTGCAATTACTAATTAAGAATAATTTTATTCAAATCAAATCTCATAAAATGAAAATATAATGGACATGTATATTGCACAGGGTTCTTGGGAAGGATAAATTGGATTCTGATGAGAGACTCATAAACGTGACCCGCACAGCTAAGCCGAAAGACGAAGAAAGACGGGAGGTACTTGCTGAAGAAACGCGTATTGGAACTGCAAGTTCGATAAAAGAAGCCAGAATATTGGCTGACCAAAGAGAGCTGGCTGAGGCTAGGAAAAAATTGGAAGATGCCAATGCATCACTTTCTGAGATTGATGCGGTACTTAAGGCTCAGGTGGAGCACCTCCATCTACTCATGGCATCCCAAGAAACTTATGACAATCAAGGAAAAGCTTTTGCACTTGCTCTTGAGGCTTCTCATGAATCACAACGTTCCACAGCTCTCCCAGCTGGTATTCCAAGTTTGTACGACACTCCCCTTATGGCCGAATACAAAACACAGGCTAGGAATTATGACTTGGATCCTGAGGGTTATAAAGTGCCCACACCAGAGGAAGATAAGATAACCACTGCACCCCCACCTCCCCCAGTCCTACAGGTTGATCGTGCTAAGATTCAGGAGATCCTTGATATGGCCAACCAGCTTGCCAAACTACTAAAAGATCTGGACTCCTAGGCTCCATCACCGTGCGTCCAACTGGAAACATCAAAGGCCTTGTCTCGCAAGGGCTCATATGATTTGTGACCTTGCTCTTTTACGTTTTTACAGCTTTATCTCTATAATGTATCCATGTCTTTCATGTAATTTCTGTTAAGTCCCTTTTATGTTTCACGTTTCGAATAATCCCTTATAACACTGTTATAAGCTTGAAATAACACTGTTACGGCTTTTGTTCTCAATGGGTTGTCAAAGTTTTAAATGTTTAATTTAATATCTTGGAATGTGAATGGTTTAGGAGACCCGGACAAACGTTCCAAATTAAAGGCACTTGTGAAACGGTGGAAGCCTACTATTCTTATGATACAAGAAACGAAGCTTAGTATTTGCTCTGATGATATTGTGCGTCAATGTTGGGGCGCAATTCCATGTAGGTGGATTGCTTTAAACTCATATGGAAGATCGGGCGGAATCTTGTTGATATGGAATTCGGATATGATTGAAGTTGAAGACTTTCTTGAAGGTATTTTTACTTTAAGTGTATCTTGTCGTAATTTGGAGGATAATTTTCGTTGGGTTTTAGTTGGTGTTTATGGTCCTTGCATTTCAAATGAGAAAAAAAGATTTTGTATGGAGCTAGCTACTTTGCATGGCTATTGGGATGGGATGCCTTTCTGTTTCGGTGGAGACTTTAACGAGATAAGATTCATGATAGAAAGAAGAGGTTGTCGTAGGGTCTCAAACTCAATGAAACTCTTCGATGACCTATGTAATAAACTTGATCTTATGGAGTTACCTTTTTCCGGAGCGAAGTATACTTGGAGTAGACCGCCAAATAAGAAGAGCAAGATCGACCGCTTCCTTTTTACTCCGGGTTGGGATGATCATTTTCCAAATATCATCTTCAAGCGTCTCGCAAGACCCTTTTCGGATCACTTTCCGATTATGTTAAGCTCATCGGACTCGGATTGGGGTGCATGCCCTTTTCGATTTCAATTAGCTTGGCTTGAAGGTACTAATGTAATCCCTTTAATGCAAGAATGGTGGGAGTCTTTTTCTTTTTTAGGTACCGCGGGTGAATGTTTTGCAAAGAAGTTGAACGCCTTAAAGGAGAAATTGAAGATGTGGAATAGAGATGTATTTGGTAGCATTGATAGGGCTTTAGACATGGCTCTTGCCAAGTTGAAAGAATTGGATGATCTAGATGAAGAAAGGGGTCTTACCGAAGTTGAAGAAGATATGTTTGTGATGGCAAAAATGGATTTCGAGGTAGCGCATCGTCGACAAAACATAATGTTGAGACAAAAGTCAAGAATTAGATATTTTAGGGATGGCGATCGCAACACCAAACATTTTCATCGAGTGGTGAAAGGTCATAGAGCTTTTAACAACATCAATAACCTTCGTATCAATGGACGTTGGACCGGGAACAAGGAAGAAATCAAGATGGGGATTGCAAATCATTTTGAGTTGGCGTTTAAAGAAATTTAATATTCCTATTTGTACTCATTACGTTGGTAATTCAAAGAGCTTTCCAAATATATTAATTTTGCAAAAATCCGGTGTGTATTTTGAAAAATATCTAAGTTCTGTTGTGAAACTAAAAAATAGAGAAGGAGACACAGAGTAGCTAGGGGGGAAAAGAAATAGAAAATTCTATTAATCGGTGTAATATACAAACATTAGAGCCTCTATTTATAGGGCTAGACACAAGGGCATCCCAGTAATAAATGAGATTTACCCTAAATATTATTAACATAATTACACGTTTATAACACCCCCCCTAATGACATTGTGTCTAAGCTAATTTCCTCGTTAAAACCTTGACAGGAAACCCAAAAGGGACAAAACCTGATCAAAGGGAAAAGAGTACAATTGTGAGTAAACTTAAAACGGAGCTGGACATGCATATGTTGTCTCATTAAAACCTTGACAAGGAAAACCCATTGGGAAAAGCCTTGATGAAAGAAAAAGAGTACAACGTGATAGTCTAGTAAAATACCTTTTAATTTGATACCCCCCTGATAAGTACTTCAGTTAAGTCTTGGCTTGCAAATCTTCGAGTCGAGATTTTCCCATTTCGATAAACGAATTTCTTGAGTGCTGGAGATAGCAGTATTTTCGTGAGAAATTTTCCAGTTGATGAAGTCTTCTTTTGTGTTTAGTCTTCTAATGGTAGTGTTCTTGAGTCTTCATGCTTCTTGAAATACATTGATGACTTGTGTATTGGATTGCAGCTTCTCGGAGATAATTTGCAGAATTAGTTAATGTAATTTCTTCAACAAATTGCCAAGATGTAGATACATTACCAGAAGTGAATAAAAGTGTGTGTATTTGTGATCATCCCTTATGTGGATCAGAATGACATCCAAATTCTTAACGGATGGTTATGTTGATTTGGTTTTACAAAATGACCTAGTCAATGGTGGAAATCCACCAAATAACCGAAATTTTATACAACTCTCCCTTGGATGACCACCATGTTAAATTAATTTGGCTCACTAAAACCTTACCAGTAACACAATGGGAAAAAAAATTGGACGAAGGAAAAAAGAGCACACATTTCAACATTTTAGAAGAAAATTAAACGTCAACAAGATGTTGCCTCGTTAACCTTGTCAGGAAAACCACATGGGACAAAACCTGAAACGAAGGGAAAAAAGTACAACTTTTGACATAAATATGGATGCTAACCCAACTATATGAGTTTTCCAGAAGACAAGCATCAAAACTCTAGTCAATATCGTAGACAAGTTTTAAGCAAGCATAATATTTTAACTGCAGATTTAAGAAAAATAATATTTATGCTACTAAAGCGTGGATTTTGTGTTTTTAAGGACTCCTCAAGTGACCTATAATGTTGATATCATCAACTAATTAATCCAGATTTTTGGTTTTGTACCAAATTTCTAAAAACACATAAAGGATTGTTAAAACCTAACTTAATCGAGTCAGGTGGCTGTCTGAATATAATTTGAATTCTACAAGGATTACAAATTTAAATATGTTCCCAACCACAATTCTTGTGTAAATGCAATATAAGTCCTTCAAGGACTACCACGCCAAATGCACCATACATGGAGAACAAAACATTATCGAATCAATCCTAGGATTTGAACATATAACCCGTAATCGCTCTCAAAACGATTTTTTTCTCTCTCTTAATACGTAATATGACTAACACAAACTTGTAATTTTCAGGCACGACACTTTCAAGGTGTCGAGTCTAGTTGGGATCCTTATATTATGTCACTTGAGAAATTAAAATAATCCAATCTAATTTGGATTGAATGCCAGCCAATCACATATGTCGATATTATTCTGCAGAGGGGTTAACAACCACCATAATTTGTTATTTCAGTAGCTACTGTAAATTAATATTCGACTATATTTAGCTTTTCATGATCCCAATTTTTTTTCCTGTATATGCATATCTTGAAAAATTCAATCAACTGGTACCAGCGCCCGTGGACATTATAATCTCATCATTATCAAGTGAGAAGATATTAAATTTGAGAACGTGAATCATAATTTGGTAGCTCAATTGGAGCATTACCTGTAGCCTCTTATCAAACGCTACTTATCTGCTAGATGTGACTGGATTTCTTCTTAAGAGTAAAGAACTTAATAAAAGAAAAATGAGACATTTCATGCCTACCAATGACAGCCTTTTTCGATATGTTTATGATGGGGGAGAAATTGATATGAATTTTAGGTTAATCAACACCAAAGTCTGGTAGTGTATATTCTCCCCCTGATTATGGCGGAAATATTTCCATCTCATCTACAAAAACAAGTTTCGTAAAGTATTATCCGATGCACTCAAGGACATATACTGATAATAATTACTGGACGATTGATATTGATTTCAAAATCCATAAAAAAATTGTCCAAAAATAAAATATTGTAGTCTACTTTACATACAAAATTGAACATCAACCATGGATTTTATTGGTTACAGCCATATGATCTCCAAATAATTATGTGACCTCTAGGGAGAACGAAATAATGATTTAGAATCAAATTATTGACACATTCTTTGTTAAATAAAATTATATCAAGATCTATATAATCACTAGAAGGACTAATTATATGGCCTAACAAGCCTGGTGCACACCTTTATTTCTTTAGTGTTCATGTCCAACTACAAGTGGAACAATTCAAATTTTGGAGAATAATTACCACGAGGAAAATCAGAACTGCACAATATCTCTCAGGAATGCAGCAATTCCTCATTTTATTGGTACGTGTTGTTAAAATACTGGCATGCAACTCAAAACCAATTGGCAATGAGTGGAGAGGCCCATAGAGTTATAAACTGCAGGATCTTAGATAACCCAAACAATGTGGGACTAATAATCTCAACACACCCCCTCACTTGTAGCCTCGTTGGGTCTAACACGTGGACAATAAATCGGGTGACGTGGAGCAAAGTCGCGGTTAATGACTCGTCGCAAATAGCCTTCTCTTATACTATGTTAAAATACGGGCATCCAACTCAAAACCAATTGGGAATGAGTGGAGAGGCCCATAGAGTTATAAACCGCAGGATCTTAGATAACCCAAACAATGTGGGACTAATAATCTCAACAGTGTAAGTGGTTTAATCCCTGATAACGAAATCTCAATCTAGTATCGATACAAAAAATGTTTCTTTTTTAAGAACATAAAGAAATCATTATCGTTAGTTCTTTTGGAAAGAATCCAATTTTTTTTTATATTAATGATGGTTTCTTGTAGGGAATAGAAACCAATTGATGTTCCCTGCTAGGAATAGAACCATTGGCTGAAAAATAATTTAGAATGCCAACTTATACTGATAAATTTTTTTTTAATACCAATAGACTAAAACAATATACCAAAATTATATTGACGACTGGCAAAAAAATGTCGTATGGAAAAATCCATTATATGGTAAAATAATGGTTTCATGTAAAGAATAGAAACTCATGCTTTGTTATTGTATAATAACATATTTAATGTTAAAGGCTTCGCTTTAGCCGATTATTACCATCAGAATTGACGAAAAGAATGGAAAAAATCACACCATATTGGCAAAAATGTAAAAAGTACGCCAATCTGTTTTTTCCATCTTACAGAAACGATGGAGAAAAACCAATATTTATTGGTAATCGTATGGACAAACCAAAAAGAATATTGTCCTTTAAGTCATCGATCGGAAAAGGGAAAATTCACTTTGTGGTAATGTATGGATTCTTGTAAATAAATAAAAACCATACAAAAATCACATGATCACTGTCCAATGGACAAAGATGCCAATATTAATTGGCCGGAGGTTTCTCAACCATGCACGTGATTAATTATCTTAAAGGTAAATAAATAACGATAACATCTACAGTTTCATTAAAGGAATAAAAACTGTAACCATCTTTTGATGGATTTATTTTCCCTTTCTTAATGAAAAAATATAGAGAAGAAAGGAAAATCAACTCATCAAATTGATTATCTTGATCCTAGTAAATACATTAACTAGAAGAGAGAAAAAAAAAAAAACTCAAATAAAACCAAAACATAAAATACTGTTGATATAATGGTTGACAAATGCCACAAAAGAAAAATCCAATCCACGAGCTTTGATTCATCTTGCAGATCAAACAGTTACCTTGATCTACAAAAGGACAAAAAGAAAAAGAAAAATAGCTCTGAATATCGAACGAGAATATGCAACAAATCTTGATTATATGATAAAAAAACGTATAATAAACTTATAAACAAAGATCAAAGAACATAATATTTCTCTAACGACTCCATATTCTCATATATGATTGGAAGTTTATCCCCGTTTAATCACACCATGCGGAGGGAGAATAAAACCTTTTTTTTTATTCGTTAAGTCGGTAGAATTACGTGTGTAGAGTTACGTGCATGATAACGTGTTGTGAAACTAGAAAATAGAAAACGAGACACAAAGTAGAGGGGGAAAAGAAAGAGAAATTCTATTAATCAGTGTAATATACAAACATTAGAGCCTCTATTTATTGGGCTAGACACAAGAACATCCCAGTAATAAACGAGATTTACCCTAGATATTCTTAACATAATTACATGTTTATAACAAGTTCAAAATTTTCCAATCTATTTTTAAAACAATGATATTTATGTGAATATACAAATATTTTTCAATGTACATTTTCACCCTTCAATACATATGTATAGTAGTGGATGATATTTAAGAGCATTCTAATAATGTTAGGATGACACCAAGCTATTTTGTCTTTTTGTGACCAACAGATCGGCTTCACTGGAAATATCTTTTTATATATATTAGTATATAAGATAAAGATGGATCATACTGTTGGCCGCAACTTCTTTTAATTTGGGAGCCCACATTCACCATGATCGATTAATACCCCGAGAGCAGCCATCGCCCCTTGCGAGTGTCAAATGTCAATTGGCGGAGTCTTTATCTAGGAACGTGATTAGTTGGTCCACAGATTGTAGGTAGAAATTTATGAGCCCCTAGTTTTGGTTTAATTCCAAAGTGTTTTTTTTTCTTCCCAAAATAGAAAAGTTATTTTGGAATGTCGAAATATTATTTCAAAAAAAATTCGGATTTGGGTTTCTGTTTAATTTATCGGAAAATATGATTAAATATATAAGAATTCGAAAATAAAGGTATTCGCATTCGAAATATTCGTATCCTAAACTTTAAACATGGATATAAATATCCTCAATTTAGAAATGCATGTATCATATTTAGTTTTCTTTTTCTTTTTTTTTGTGTTTATTAAAAAATCTTTTACAAATATTTTCATCCTAATTATTTTTTACTATGTGATGTTAATTTGTTATAAACATAGAATTTTTTTTATTGTTTTCTTTTCTTCTGATTTTGGGTTTGAAAATTATCCGATATCAGGATAAAAGTTCGGATTCGAATTCAAAGTCAAAAATCTATATCCAATCGGAATTCAATTGGAAATGTAAGAAATTTTCGGATTCAAATACGGATGGTGCTCTATTCGCATCCATATGGATTTGTTTACATGTTTTTATCCAATTTTCTACCTACAATCTGTGGACCAATTTTCTACCTACAATCTGTAAACCTTTCATGTCACGCCACGCATTGAGTTTGAAATCATTCCATATCGCCCTTAAACCTCCTCATTAGGGCGACGCGATACTAAACTTCTACATTGTGCGATATTTCGTCCCGACAGTCTCCTTTCACCCTAAATTCAAACAGCTTCTCTTTTAATAGAAGGAGTGAGGGAAAGTCCTCACTACACGGCAGCCAGTTCACCTTATGAAACAAAAATGGAAAAAGGGTAAACAGTTTGCCTTATTAAATTAAAATGAAAACAAAAACATCCAAATAGCCTGCCTTATGTAACTGAAATGAAAAAAAAAACAGTGAACTGCCCTATTGAAATTAAAAAGAAAAGATAAAGAAAAATTTCTCTTTATGAATCTAAAATAAATAAAAAATGGCAATTTATTCTTCTAAAGAAACTAAGATTAGAAAATAAAAAAATGAACGGTTTACGATACAGTCCATTATCTAACCTACAGTGGATTTTACACTACTACAACTAGACTCTCGGTGAACTTTTAGAATCTATCCCACAAACATTATTCTGAAGATATATTTCATACATGAACAGGTGCAGATCGTTGTTCGAATTTTTATTCCCATCTAAAGTTTATATATATATCACTTTCAACTGGACTATTCTTTAGCGTGGACAAATGACATTTGGACGAGAACTTCCAAATTTAGTTAGCCGCTAGAAATCACTAACTGACGAGGAATTAGATAGATATTAAACCACAAGTGGATGCTACGGTGACAAAGAGTCGATGGGAAGAAGAAGAAAATCGGAATGAAATTTCCAGATGCGTTAAGTAATCTACTGTATGATGATTATGATGGTTTTGGCTTGTTAATCAAGGAAATGACCACATAGGCACACATTGACTTGTCCCGTTAAAGATAAGGATATTGTTTTTCCTTTTTTTTTTAGGATTAATCTAAGAACAATTCTAAATATACCGCCCCTGCAAACAATTTTAAAACAACCACCTCACATTAGCCCTTCGGGGATTTGCAGGGGGCATTTTTAGGCCCCACCAGTGAAAAAAAATGTGAGGAGTTGTCTTAGAGTTGTCCATGGGGGCGGTACATCAAGAATTTTTGTTAATCTAAACAGATAAAATTTTAATTCCTTTATTCTGTGCCACGGCTTTTTCACCTCCAAACAAAATAAAGATTAATACTAAAACTTTTAAATTAATACTAAAACCCATGATGCCGAACGTTCTCACCTCCAAACAAAATTTCAAAAGTTATTCGGTTCCTTTTTCTTCATTTCCTTTTGTTTTCCTGTTCTATAATTTTTGTGGATGTGGCTTTACACCATGCATTATTGTTTGATGTTTCGCTTAGATATAGCTAAGCGAAATTAGAATTACATTGAACCTCACTATGGGAGCAGTGACAGAGGTGGGGTGTCTTACCTAGGCTACAGCCCACCCCAAAATCCGTGAAAGTGTTACTTATGCCTTGTAATTGGTCATAGAAAAACGAATAGCCCAGGTAACAATTTTGATTAGCCTGTGAGGAACTAGAAACAAAAGCCAAAAATGTAATCTTGAGAATATCTAACGGCATATAATGGGTGTATAGCTGTACTTTAAAAGGACTAGTTTATTTACTGGTAATGCATAATAGGGACTTGGAAAGTAGAAAGTGAGGACACGTTCTCACGCAGGTGGATGTTTGGATGAGACTTCAGCTTCATCCACGTGTTTTATAACTACTTATCCATTTTACAATCAAATTACCATTTTGGTACTTCATTCTTGTTTTGTTTTTCTTTTTCTGATTTATTTTCTTTTTCAATTGAACATAATTAGCTGCTAGACTACTTAATAGGTCATAATTAGCTGTTTATTTATTTATTTTGTTTTTGATTTTACACATGGATTAGCTATACATAATCCGGTAGGGTTAGAGCCGGGGCATGTAGTAAGTCTCATCTTATAGAAGGAGAATCAATAACAAGGGCCGGCAGTGGAGTTTGCAGCTCTATTTCTTTTTTTGGGAGTGTATCATCAATAATTAAGATCCGATATGTTTATTTATTTTTACATGGGAGGTGTGAAATTTCAATTAGGGTTCTGGTATTGGTATATCATCGTGCAAGCAGTCATCTAGTAACTTGTCAGAGCATAGTTATTCTTACGTTATCATTATACTGACATGTGTCAGATATATATCTATCTGGTTGTTGTAGAGTAATTATGCTTTTATTATTGTTTCTGTCACATTTAGTGGTGACCGACAAAAATGTATTATCATTATTCCGAGTTAAGAAAGAGAAACCGAAAGAACCTATCTGACGACACTATTATTTTGGTCTAAAATTTTGTTTTCAATCGAATAAATCATTTGTATGATTATTGCTTTAAGGTGCATATCGATGTTGTTGTTTGAAATAGATATAAGGGGAACAAATTCGATTCAATACCTTGTAATTTTAAGGGAGAGACAGTGTGTTGCGAACTTCGCTCACTTAAGGTATTTTCCCACATTTATCTTTATAGTCAAGATAAAGTAATTGATAGTTCGCGGGAAGAAAATAAAATTTAGCCCACCCCAACTTGAATTCCTGGTTCTGTCGTTGTATGGGAGAGGGGCTTGGTTTATATTATTGAGATGGAAACTAAATTTTTGTCTATACAGTGGAATAAGTTTCCGCCCATTTTTTTTTATCATTCTATTGATGTTATAATTGTTTGTTATAGGTTCAGAGGTATTTTATAAATACCTTAGGGGTATTTGTGAAGACCCCTAAAAAAGAGGGGTATTTATTCAAATTCCACACAAAAAAATTGAGAAAAAATTAATTTAGTAAATGAAAAGAGCTAAAAAAGATATATTATAAGCAAAAGTAGGTTAAAAATTGAAAATTTGGATACAAAAACTCAGTCCAAATCCAAATCCAAAGTCTTTTCCAGTAGCAAGTACCGGGTCGAC
>JAJJMB010004080.1:509526-531866 GCA_023531105.1 Papaver atlanticum | reverse complement strand
AAAAAAAAAACTTCAGAAATTTGTAAACACCAACCTAGAACAAAATTAAGGACTTAAACACATCCCAAAATAAGTAAAACACACAATTAAAAATACCTAAATTAATCAAACTATCAAAATCTAAAAGCCTTAAACCAGAAATAAAAAATGAAAAACAAAAACGAGTAATAAGTTACGCGTTTACCAATCATCATCTGAAAACAAATCTGAATAAAAAGCCCTAGGTCAGAAACCCAAATCTCATAATCGATTGAACGAGAAACCCTAATTCAATTATCATTTTGAAACCCTAAAACAAATACCTAAATCTAGCTGAAAATAAATCAAAATCGAAACCTAAAATAGATACCTAAATTAAACAAAGTAGAACAGATACTTTCTCACGATTAGCTGAGAGTGAAGGTAAGTTCTTCCAAGTTCGAACTCCGACGAACAAACTAAAATCGAAAAAATGAATCATAATACAGACTGAAACCCTTAAATCCTAATATAGATGATGAAGAAACTGAATCAAAAATGATTCATCAAACTCGATCTAGTTTCATCGGCTGAGAGGAAGAGAAGATAGGATGAGAGCAGAAACTCGATCTGGTTTCATCGGCTGAGAGGAAGAGAAGAGAGGCTGAGAGCAGAAGAGAAAAAAAAGAAACGAAAAATGAAATTCTCGATCTGGTTTCAGCAGGGTATACATAAATCACGCATGTGAATCGCACACGCACGGGGGGAAATATCTTCTAATGTTACTCCTCTTGGGTGGAAACACAATGGAACGAGTGTGAATGGCACACTCACAGACTCCAGGTGTTATGACCCAGGTGTAACGAAGCGTGTTGCTGGCACGCCTATAAAATTTCGTAATGGCTGGCCTCTGTTACGCATTTTTAAAAATTTCTTAACGGTCTCTGCCTGTTACGAATTTTTTGTAACAGCCATTTGTAACGGGAATTTCGTAACGGCCATTAAGCCGTTACAAATTTCTGTTACTAATCTGGGAATTTGGTGTAGTGTTTTTCAGTCTAATTTATACATGACGTTTGTGATTAAAAATTAAAAGCACGCCAAACTGCCGAGGGATGGCAGCGGTGGCGGTGGGGGAAAGCAGTGGTATCCAGTGATTTTGTGGTGGTCGCAGGTGATGATGAGTAGTAATATATTATGTTAATTATGTGTCGCCATAAATCGGTTAACATTATAAAGCAAACAAGATGTGGTCAATCGTCTTAATGATAAAATAAATTCGGTTAAAATGCATGACAATCAAAAAAACACTAGAATTCCATGTTATATAAATGCTGCAAACGAACAGTATGAGTCAAAATTAGTACACAATAAAATAACTTATTATTGAATCGTATTGTTGCGGCACGGGTTATATTCTATCTAACTAATCTTTTTTTTCCGTTTCTTTGTTCTGTATTATTAAACAAAGTTGGCCGAAGTTAGTCAACATAAAGAGCGGTCTTGATTTGCCCTCCCAATTGATAAATCCATGGTTGTGGTCCATTCTATGAATACACGCTTTAATCGGGAAATAATGCATTACGTGTTCTCTTTTTCCCATCTCAAAAGTCAGAAGCAAAGCGGAGAATTTGATCGACCGAAAATAATAAACCTACATTCCCATAAAACTAAACAATTGATTCTCTCAATTACATCTGCTAGGAGAAGTTGATTATAAAACTTTAATTCCCCACTTTTGTGTAAACCTAAATCAGAAATAAATTTGGGAAGGAAATATAGACTGTAGAGACAAAAGAACTTAAATCCAAGAACATACTTCCGCTCAACCTTTTTTCCTTGATGATTTTGTATCATCTTCGAAATATTTGATATTTGTCTTTAATTTATCAATTGCTTTTTGTATTTTCCTCAAGATTTGTTTAGGGAGAAGATAAATCAATGGTTCTTTACGTAAGTGTTTATAAGTGATTGCATGATTGAAAGTTATAAATTCATCTAACGGTCTTAATCTGTGATCATGTACATCATATGAGACACAGTGGAGTACAAGAATCAATATGAAAATCGAATATTCATTATCACTTCACATTTACAATTGTGGAGTACAAGAATCAATATGAGACACAGTGGGAACACACCACGACAATTCTTTTCGTTCCCTTAGAAAATACTTTTTCTTATCTCCCCCTAACGAATGGAAGACTGTCTCATTAAAGTGATAACCGCAAATCTAGCGGTAAGAGACCTCCTGCCAAAAGGTTTAAAATGCGGATAATTGTTGGGAACTCGTTTCCAACATAACTACTTAACAGTTTTGAAGACCAATCATAGTACGATGTGGAGTTGTAATGGCACATATATAGTGCAACCAAAAACGCGTAAGAATACGAATGTCAGGCTTAAATCCAATTACCAACTAGTACGCAGAAAAGGTTGACTAATATTGGGTTCTAAAACGAATTAAGCAAAGATGCGTGTAATATTGCATATCCTAAAAGCAATAAAGGGTAGGTTGGTACGCATAACCTATTCCTTAGATACCATCTGTAGCCTTTGATGGTAGCCTTTACGAGATCATTGGGTATAAGATGCTCTATATTGATCCTATTAAACATGCAATATTCATCAAGTCCTTTTGATGTAAATTCTCTAGCATTAAAAAGGGTGGTGAGCCTTTGCACTTTTCATTGTGTAATATGTGCTAGGAGTTTTAGAAAAATTTAACGCATCGTTTGTTGTGAGCAATGACTGATTCAATGCGTCGAAACATCCACCAGAGCCATAAATCACTTGAATGGTCTGCATTCTGCACGGATGTATGTTCACTAACAACACTTTATTTCTTTGAAGAATGAGTTATTTACCATTTTCATCTAAGTAAAACAGGATGGTCTCAATCATGTTTTACTAAAGAAAGACTTTGTAAGATGAGTGACGTGCTTTCTTACTTTAAAGCATAATGAGGAGAGGCAGTGCAAATCTAGTAACTTTAGAAATCACTGATTGTGATAGATGTCGTAACTTCGCATTCTATTAGTTCATTGTCTTTTACACTCAAATGAAGTGATTCCCGTGTTAGTACTTTCAAAACGGAATATCGTGTCACAACCAATGTGCCTTATGGTTATGTTAAAGTCTTTATGAATCAATCCTAATAAGTTCATTATTGGGGTTAATATAAATTCAGTAATTCACTAGATTGACACATTAGTTTTCTAAGAATATGCTTCTTCCATATTCATTAGAAATAATTTATAGATGCAATCAACTTCATTCTCACTGTAAGTTTCCAAAAAGGTAGGTAATAGTTCACGCATGAACACCTTTTGAGCAGTGCTTCGCTCGATGATCCAATCATCGTAGTCACATTATAAAGAATTAGTTCAACAGATAGTGTATATTCTTTAAATTAGTGGAAGAAAAACCACTATCAGTTAGACATTTAATCTTGAGAGATTTAATAAGTGGTGTGGCCTTATTACGTAACAAAATTGAGATTCAACTCAAGTACTTTAGAGTGAATATATGTTACGTTTCAGGGGGATGCTATATTTTTCATCCAGATATATCTCAAGTGCATTAGAGAATTTTATGTCTTGTGGGAATGATGTACTTTTCATTCCATAAGCGCATACATTGGATCTAGTTCAATTACATAATCAATTGGCCGGGCAAAGTTCTTTTTGTCATTAAAGTTGATGTCTAAAGTATGATCTTCCTATGGAAATTGGTTGCTACTATGGTACCCGCATTACATTGCTTGTACCAATACCGGTAAGAAGCTTCATTCCCAACTCTTTGGTGAGAGCTAGAATTACATCTTAGCTTCATCCCATGTTCAAATTATTCCTGTACTTTGGTGTCATTACTGCTGGGGGAGAAAAATACATCTTTGTCTCATGATACATATGTCCCTTTTCACATGCTTTATATGATACGTCTAACCCTCACTACTTTGGGGTTCTTTTCCATTTTTAATTTTGTTACATTTAGCTTAATTTGAGAAATTTCTTTATTTCAATAGGCCAAGAGAATCTCACTATACATGTCAACCAATTACTTTAGGTTGAATAAATTACTAAAGATAGTTCTCTTGTTGTCATACTTCAACATATGCCGGTTCATTAGTATCATGGATAAAGTAGAGAAATGGAAATTTTCTGACTCATATCATCTTTTGTGAGTTCTTCCACGAAAATTGGAATACATGTGATTTTATTTGCAACTCTTTTGAAACTACTAACTCTTTAATAGTCGAGCACGTGGATTACATTCCACGAAACATTCAAATTTGGGGAGACAATATCAAGTACGCAATAATGGTACTTCTAAACCCCAAATAAATACATTGGAATCGAGTTGGTACAACCAATTGAACAGAAAAAAACACCATTCAACTATATCCAATATCATATTCAAGAGAACAAAATAGTATTAAGACCAAAATTCTTAATGATCGAGATCAACAATCATAATTTAAATTGACCGTTTATATGATGTGGACTTATCTTAAGACAAAAATAAACAAAACTAGGCATGTTCTAAAAACAAGTAAATAAGCCTACCAAGTACTCAATGTAAACACCCACATTATATTTACATACCTCAAAATTTGGTTCCCGCTGTATATAGACAGAACCGGAACAGCCTTGGTCACGCACAACCCAAAAACAAACTCGAATAGGACACCAAGACCAAGCTGGAACAGGGTTGGACCGAATCGGTTGGATCGGGTTGTGACGGACCGGGTTGGGACGGACAGAAAACGGGACGGCTCTTCTTTTTATCTCTTTTCCTAGACTGGACTATTCATCTCCTTTTTATTTATTTTTATTTTCCCAGGCTGCGAAGAAAAACCCATATCCCCACCCCTATATACAGATTACGTGAACTTCCATGATTAAAATAAAAATACAATATGATTAATAAAACTACACGCACCCCTAAAAACAGATTCCTTATTTTGTATCAAAATACACGTATGATCAATCAAACTACACATATCGCACCCCTAAAAACAGATTGCTTCCTTCTTACAAAAGATTGATAAGGGAAAAAAAATCTTTGATAAAGCTTCTTCTGAGATTGATGAGAACCCAAAAAAAAAAAACTTTCTCTAGCGGCAGGGAAGAGCTCGTGCTTGATAACGTTATGGAGTAATAATAAGAAAAAGAGAAAAGGAAGAGGGAACAACTTTCTATTCATCAGAGAGGCAACACAATTACATAAGTATAGCATTCTATTTATACAAGTTAAGGAGAAAATCATAGTATTCTAATGCACCGCACATCCATGGGCCATAGGCCCTATAACACTTTTGAAAATTTCTAGAACACCTGAGAACTTGGTGGGTGTTGGTGGTGGTGTGGAGGTGGGGTGGTGGAGGGAGGGTGGGGGGTGGAGGTGGAGGTGTGGTGCGGGGGGGCTACATATGCAAATTACATTCACAGCCGGTGATCTCAGAGAAGATCGAAAAGACCCATAAAGTTGAGCAGTACAAGATATGGCGTTCATTAAGTAACTAGTCTAAGTTAAATCTTTTGGTGAACTTCACCTTTTCCCGATATCAGAACACAATGTTTCTAACAAACTGACATAAAAAGAAAAAAAAGAAAAAAGAAGAAGAAGAAAAGCTTTAATTGTTGTTTCTTGAAAATTAAATTTGCATTTAGAGTGTTATTTCGAGAGTTTGTGCTACTTGATTGTGTTCGACTATTTGATATTATTAGAGTGCAAAGTTAACATTAAAGGTGTTGTTATATCTTGACTAGACTTATTTCTAAATTCGTTTTGCACCGGAAGTTAAAGTTTCCAGGAAGAAGGGTTGATTAACTTGCTTGGAAATTTCCTAGTCATTGCGAATAAGGTACGTGATTTCACTGTTTTCATTTAAGCTGTTTAACAAATTGTCTCGTACAAATCCTGTATGCTTAGGGAAAACTAAAACGTCGGTAATCACTTAGTGATTCAGATCATTATTAGAATCAAATGTAACTCATACTTTCTAACCAGGAGATCAAATTAGATCTATTCTGATCTTTGTTAGACGAATCAGTTGATCCAATATATCTAACGAACGGTTGTTTATGAAGACTCGGTCAGCTGATATTAAAAGAACATTCATAAATTTTATTAACTGCGCATCTTACATGGAGAAACACCACAAGCAAAATCTTACATGGAGAAACAAATTCACACCCTCAAAACATTAGATAAACCAACAAGCGGAATTAAAGACAAGGAACATAAACACAATCAACAACATCTTTTTGGGAGGACCAGGTGGCCAGTCATGTGGTAACTTTCTCCTCCATCTTGATGAAGATAAGGACATGAAGGAGTGAAGCCTCCTTCTGGCAAACGCATACTCCATGCTCTATATGGATCCTGAGTCTTGAACTCGGTCCAAGTAGCAGTAGAATACTCGTACCTACTGTGTGTAATTCGTGTGAATTTTTCCACATCCCTAACATGTTTTCCACCCTGGTATTTTCCATCCTGGTATGTTACTAGGTGATCATCCGGAAGGTCGATAGAGAAAATATCTCCATAAGGCCTCACAGAGTGCTCGAATAGAGGCAACGATATGGGATCAACAGACACACCCGCAATATCTGAAGTCACAACAATGCTACGGCCATCCGGACTGAAGCACGGATGGTTCACATGCCCTGAGATATTGGATCCACTAGTCATCACTCTTACCAAAACATCTGGATTATCCCACTTCACCAGAAACACCGCAAAGTATCCTGGGTCAAGACCTTGGTCTGATTCTGGTGCCCCAGCAGGCTTGTCACGGGTTGATGAAAATACTATCCAATGTCCCTTTGGCGACCATTGGCAATGTGTGTCAGTCCATTCCCCTTTTGTTAGCCGTCTAGGTTCCCTTCCTTCGACCACCCCTTTTTTTGAATCTTCCATTATGTATAGATTTTTGAATCCGTCTTTCCCTGTTGATCGGTAAACTAATTTCTTCCCTGTTGAAGTTTTCAGATCATTAGTACATTCAGTTTCAAAAGCATGCTCATATTGTAAGGTATTTGTAATTTGGTATGAAGTAAATTATTACCATCTGGACTGCTGGATGGGAAGGCATTATTGTGCTGATCTGTAAGCTTATAAATCTGACGTCTATAATTCGACACGCTGGTGATAGCCTTGATGTTCACGTTCATTCCCTCGTTAAATGAAGGTCCAACACATACATACAATGTGTCCTCACATTGGTTCCAAACTGGGGAGAAGAGTTTGTCCGGTCCTTCCTCCTATGTGTACATATGCAAACCCAATTACGTATCACATGATAATAACAGAATAATTCTGCAACAATTAATACGGAACACAGGTACAACAGACACATGTATTATCTACATACCTCGTAAGCAATATGCAATCCATTACTATCAGCAACCCAAACAGCTTTGAACTCATTGTCAACAAATGCAAGCCTTTTTCCATTTTTGGAAATTGTTGGAAACACTCCTGACACTCTGAATAGACCTACGTCTGGTAGTGACGAGTCAAGCGTCTGAAACGGTCTTTCCACTGCTTGATCAAACTATTGCCGGAAGAGAAACATATATTATCACATTAGAATACACTTCAAAAGTGGTAAATAATGGATAGATAGCTTATTTAAATTAATTACCGAGAGTTTGTCGCTCCTGCCCCGATGGTAACCAATGAGCTTCCCACCATCAATCAAAAATGGGTTGAAGTGATCCGCTTTTGATGATTTAGTATTTTGAGTGATTTTTGTGCTATTTCCGTTTCTTGAATCAAAAATCTCAATCTGTCTAAACTGGTCCACGAGACGTGCTGCGCCTAACCCCTGTGATTCTTCACGAACAGTTACAACAACCACCGTGTTCGGATCTATGGCCACCGGAGTGAACCCGTCGATATTTAACGGGGTTACACGTTTTACAATACCAGTGCTAATTTCAACTCGGTATACACCCCAGAATACGTCCTTGGGGAACTTTTGGCCAGGTGGATGAATAATGGGATCATCCTTACGGTGGAAGAATATGACATTGTCACTTCCCCAAGTCGGCCACCCGCCATTCTTTACAATCATCCTGCGAGTGTGGGGTGACTTTACATCCATGATATAAATGTTAGTCTTTAGATCTTCGATTTCACCGTCCCAACCACCTGCCTTTCCCTGGAATGATGCCACAGCTATCATCTTTTTTGACGGTGACACCGAGGGGCTTAAATCAGCAGTCCCTGATTTGGTACACCCGCGTATGGACAGTGATAAGAAAATCAGTATCATCATAAAAAGGCATGGTACTTATAACTCATAGTAACAGAAGAGGGTACAAACCTGGTGGTGTGAGACGGTCAGTTACACCGGTCAGGAGATTGGTTTGATAAACGGCAGTCCAAGGCTGGCGACGTTCCGTAGCTGGTTCCTTGGTGCTAACATAGATGAGATGATTATCAGTAAAGCAACCACTATCTTCCAAGCAAACCTTTTTGAAATCATCGGTGACGACGAAAATTTCAGCTAACAGGTAAATTTCGACTTTTGGCGGGCTCTGAAAGCGGAGAGCTACGTGAAGCAATTCCAGCCTGTTTCGCTCGGAGACGAAAATAATGCCTGAAAGATTACCGTTATCTACATCAGCTTCTTTACCTTCGGTTTTTGATTTCAAGTTGGGGAGCTTGAGAAGTTTCTTGAGAGCATCCTTTGGAATTTCTCGGCCGTTGTAATTGTATTCATCTTTTTTGTCATCAATCATGGGGAGTTCATCGTTCTCCGTTGGCTTTGGAAGTGGGAACGGGCATGAGAATATGTCTAGTGGCACCGGTGTTCTATAGGTTGCAAAGAAGGCAATGCTACCTCTCTTATGTCCAACCATCTGAAATTATAAGAGTTAAAATGCATCAGAAAATATTCCAGCTAATTCTCAAACTACTAACAATTAAGAGAGGAGTAATAAAGAAGAATGAATGAGCTGAGCACAACCAAGATAGTGCTTCAATATCTTAAATTTATCATTTATTATTATGTCAAGGGATTAGTCGCTATACATGAACAATTAGCAGTTCCTAATTAAAAAACATATTTGCTTATGTAAATATTTAAGAAACTACGTACCTTGTGCAAATATTTCTAGCAGTTCTGAACTGGCCGGTAGAATGGCGACTCCACACTCCAGTGGCTGCTGGTTTAATGTCTGGCCGGTGAGATGAAGTAGAGGAAGAAGGTAAAAGTAGAACGAAAAGAATTCCTAGTCTTGGATGTGGGAGAACATGTCCATGTTGGGTACTCAATGCAAGGATATCTGTTTATATAAGCGTCAGTTAATGCCAAATAATTACATCCTTAAAGTTGAACCTCGTATGTGAACATGAGACCGGAGATGACTTGCTCGACAAAGGCTTGAAAACAAAATGATTAGATTATTATTATTTGTTTTACTCCACTTGGTCTTGGTGGTAGGTTTTTTGTTTGTATGTAGCAGATGTCCTTGTAATGCCATGTAAAGTTTGATTTTTTTAATTTTTCGTGGCAATAATGGAGTACTGTATAACGTCAAGAGTCAAGATAGACAAAAACTGCATATCGTAATCAGAAATAGGAGGCCGGCCTTATCTTCCGCGAATGCATCCGACCCGTTTACTCGCATCTCTATTTTCTAATTTGTTGTTGATAAGCTCATCTAAATGAGAGGGGTGATGGGTGTTTCCGTGGTTAGCAAATAACTAAGCTATCCTCTGATTTTTTAGGAAAAAAAAACAGAAAAAACACAATCCATTTTTCATAAATTGGGTGTTTAAAAGAGTGTTGGTGTCCAGTTTGTTGCTCGGTTACCTATTAAAAACCCTGGTCTGTAATTTCTTTAACAAAAATCATATTGAAATGATTAATTGTATAAAAACAAAACAAAACAAATTTTATTTTTATTTATTATTTTCTTTATCCTCCATCCAAATCTTAAAGGATTTGACCGACGTGGATGATCAACTCAGTAATTATTTGTGTTAATTCTCAAAAATTGAAATTATACTTTTAGTAATTGATTAAATAGTTGGAATCCCCAAAAAATATAATATAAGTTTTTTTATTCGGTCTTGGTTGGGTTAAGAAATAAAAAATCAACCTAGCTGAAAATCTATATTACTTTTTCACGAAGAACACAATGAATTCGGCCATACCGTGAAAAAACAAATCCTATCTAAACCTTGATGTTGTTCTTCGTATCTGAAAAATAACAATTAGGTTCCACAAGGTCGAAAGGTTTATATTCCTAACCATAACTCGTGCATTGTTCTTCATCATATATGAAGAACAATACCAAGGGTCAGCTAGGAAATTAAAATTGACCTAGCCCAATCCAAAGTTCGTTCTGGAAAGGTCAAACTTGCCGAACCCAATGTGTTAGTCTTTGTTACATACACGAAACAGTTTAATGATTTAGCTAGTTTAGGATTTCAAAATCGATCGGCTAAACCCAAAGTTCTGCCATCACTACAAGAAACTTAACCTATTGTACCACCCAATGGTTATGATATAAAATACTATTAGTGCCGCGATAACCTATGTATCAAGAAGTTTATTGTTGCACCCACTCTTCATTACTGCAGCAAGAGATTATACTTTTTTACCACAGTTTTTTCATATAATTGCTACAGTTGTGTGGCAAAAGTTTCATTTTGCAGCAGTAAATTATATCTTTTAGCTGCACCTGAAAAGTACTGTGACTAGAAGTTTTCTTTTGCAACACCCATATTGAAGGTATGACGATATGCAGTCTAGCAATGGGTAGATTTTCTTGTCGTAAGAGGGAAAAAATCCTACCATAACCATGGGAAATAAAAAGTTCACTTGGAGAACTTTCATGTCATTCTTCACACAAGAAGAACATACTGAGCTCATTTATAAGAAGAAAATAATAAAGAAATTCTAGTTGGTTATATTTATTTGTCATAAATTTCAAAATTTACCTAATTATGGCTAAGGTAAACGAAGACATTGCTTATATTAATTAGTATTTATATTACATTTTTTTATATGAGGATTTATTAAATAGATATTGTTTAATTTTTTACGGGAGATGTTACGATTTTGGTTGTTCCACTAAAAAGAAAAACCACTGAACTGACCATAAACGTGGTTGCACACCATTGCTCATATGTTCCAGAGGAACTTCCGGTCCAGATTGGCATTCTGGATACCAACTTTTCTGAAAACAAGAATATTATTTATAAGCCTCTTTCATACTATCTTACCATCCTTACCCAGACTCCAAACTCTACTATCTGGGATGAAAATGAGAGGGTACCTTGTACAACGCCAACTTTTTTGTTCGTGAATCTGTATCGAAATTCCTTGTACATAGGTGATAGACGCATTTATGTGTCTATTTTCATCTCTTTTATGTATAGTGTTAGTACCTATTTTTGCACTAATTTTGGTATTTTATCCCTTGTAGGTGTTTTTTTTGGAAAAATAGACTTTTGCGGCAAATTTGGCTCGAAAAGTTGTTAAAGGCTCCTGGGAGGACATTTGCTATTCGGACTCTCATTTTGGATAAGGTGTAACCCATTTCCAAGCAGCTGCTAAGCACAGACCGGGACTGGATAAGGGGAGGTCACATTCTTCACGTTTTCAAAAATAGAAAATTGGCGGGAATTTCTTCCTTTCACAGACGATTTTGTGGATGGATTGTTGATCGATTTTTATGGGGATTAAAGGGCTGAATTTGATTGGGTTTGTTCCTATGGGCCTAACAGGCGAGGTAAGGGTGTTGGAATGTATCCAAAGTGGCCAGAACTTGAATTGGAAGCGGAAAAAGGCCAAAAATATCACGGTTTATTTCGGGCAAGTTTCTTGGTTTATTTTTGGAAACTTATGTGAAGAAGAGGAAGGAAACTCTTCTTAAAGACTTGTTTCTATCACGGGAGGAGTTTGGACAGCTTGGATTGACTGAGTACACGTGAAACAGAAAAAAAAGAGGAAATATCGAAACTTGCTGTGGAGGAAAAACCCAAAGTTATTCTCGAATTTTCTTTGCTCTACTATGTATAAAAGGGTTGGTTCGAGTCCTAGGAAGGGGAAGAAGAAATTAGGCGAAGTTTAGAGCCTTAGAGAAGCTAGAAAAATCATTGGAAGAGAACGCGTTTCTGCTGGTGCAGCTGTTGCCGGAGAAGACGAAGAACATAAACAACATAAAAAGAAAGTCGCAGAATCTGTGACCGTAACTTTCAAACTTTATACCTTTTGTAACAATTTTTCCAACAGTTAGCTTCAGTTCGCAACGGTTTCTCTGTAAAAGTAGGTTCTGTAACAATTATATTAGTTACAGAATCCGCTGCTTAGAACTTTTCACTCTTTTAATCAACTTTTGAACACCAAAGATGTATTTTGAGCAAGAGATTAATATGAGGAGCTAAACCCCTTAGCCGAGGCAACGGAGGAAGCCATTGTTCCATGAAAAGTGGTATAGTTCTATTTTAATTATTTATTGCAATTATTTTACATGATTTTTTGCATAGAATTTAAAAGAAAAATTGGTTTTTATTGAGTAGTTGTGAAGCGTTTTGATGGGACATGCTTGGTTTTAATACTTTTGATGTTTCATGCTTCGTGCTTACAATTATTACTTCAAGAACCATATTAGAGGCAAATATTAGAGTCAACTTAAACAAAAAATATTGCATGAATATTGATTAGAATTTATCAATTAATTGGTCAATGGTGGAATCCAAAGTCTCGGTGTCTTTTTTATAATTTGATACAATTTTATTTTATTTAATTTGAGTCTAAAAGAATCCTTCACAAGTTCGAGCATCGAACCTTTTCACCACTATTTTTACTACAATTAAAACTCACATCAGTTTTTGGCGCCGCTGCCGGGGAACTTCCGGTCCACTGAACTGACCATAAACGTGGTTGCACACCATTGCTCATATGTTCCAGAGGAACTTCCGGTCCAGATTGGCATTTTGGATACCAACTTTTCTGAAAACAAGAATATTATTTGTAAGCCTCTTTCACACTATCTTACCATCCTTACCCAGACTCCAAACTCTACTATCTGGGATGAAAATGAGAGGGTACCTTGTATAGCGCCAACTTTTTTGTTCGTGAATCTGTATCGAAAATTCCTTGTACATAGGCCTGCACACAGTTCGGTTCGGTGCGGTTATTGGTAAAACTGTTGACCTACCATGTATAGTGCGGTTATCAAAATTGAAACCGTAGCCGAACTGTTTAGTATTCGGTTCGGTTTTTAACCGCACCGACACTTTTCGGTTATTTTACGGTTCGGTTCGGTTTTGTACCTATACCTGCACCTGTACATGTACATTCTGAAATTCTTAAAAAACTGATACATTCCATAGTTAAGTCTTAACAAGATAACCAAATTTTAAAGATTAAAAACTGAGTTGAAGTTCAAAAACAAAGTAACCAAAGTCTTAAGTCTAAAGATTAACCAAAGTCTAAAGATAGCCAAATTTAAATAAAGATGATGTCTTAACAAGTAGATAACCAAAGTTAAAAAGCAAGTAGCATGAGTTGCCAGTAAAAGACTGCAATTATCCCCTTAATCTTCATTTCTCAAGTAGTAGACCAGTAAAAGACTGTAGTCCATCCATTCTCAAGCCAATTATCCCCTTAATCTTCATCCTTGCCCAAAATTTCTGCAACAAGAATGCCAAGAAGAAAAGCAACAAATAAGATTAGAGAATAACTAGTGGAATGTTAACATGGCATTGCAATATCAAATTCCCAATTTATGTTATCTTTCTTTCAGATGAATATGTTTTAAAACCACATTCAGTAAATAAAATATAAAAAATGAAAGTTGCAGTTTCAGTTAGTTATTTATGGCAAAGGCTACAGTTTCAATTGGGAAAAATATCATTTATAAGCAATACCAGATTATGACATTCATCATGCTTAGTGTATCAGCCACAGTTAGTTACTACATTCATTCAAATTTTAACTCAAAAAAGAAGAGAAAACATTCCATTACCATCTTCAATGTTGGCATTGTCATCTGGTACATAGTCACATATGAAATCAAGAGAGATAGGTTTCTGCAACCAGCTTTTCGTACAGAGAAGTACTTCAACTGTCCTAGCAGATAGCGAGCTTCTCCATGGAGTAAGAATGCGCTTTCCGGTACTGAATGCAGACTCTGAAGCAACTGAGGACACTGGTATTGCCAAAATATCCTTCGGCATAAGTGATAGTACCTTATACTTGGTACTATTAGCCTACCACCAAGCCAGAATATCAAAATTCCTGGTAGATGTTTCACAATCATCAAGCAAATACCTTTCAAGTTCCGACTTTGGATGAGTAGAGTGAACATTCATTCTTCGCCTTTTCTTCCTCGACTCAAGCATATCCTCAATGTTCTCTTCTTGCACACAAACTACCATGTCATCTACACCTTCAGTAGTTGTTGACCCAGTACCTAAGACATCAGCACAATCAATATTAGTAAATGATGATGATAACAATATTTATAATCTCTAACAGTAGAACAAAAGCAGATAACTAAAGTTCAAAAGTTGATGCCACCTTCATCTGCATTGGCATTTGAATACATGGTGTTGTACTTTTCATAAAGTTTTCCCATATCTTGTTTCCTAGCTTTCAAAATAGTTCCAACCCTGAAATCATCTTGGTCATACAAACATAACTTCAAACCAAACTCTTTCTCTCGGGGATCAAGCAACTTAGCAGAAAACAGAACAGAGTTCATATCTTCATAATCCCCACAATATGTGTTGTACTTTTTAAACATTACTTCTGCCATCCTAGAAATATGATAATCTCGGTTTCCTATAGCTCTAAGATGAACCAACTGTTCATGAATCAAAGCCAACTGCCATAAAAACTCATGTGTAGTAACCTGTATTGAAGAGGAGAACTTAACGGTAGCATCAAAGAATATTTTTAAACATTTCACAAGACTCCTAGCATATAACCAGTCTGCAGCATATGGAGCATGATGACGGGGTTTGTTCTTTTTCTTCGTATTCCTCTTTTTAGTTACATCTCCTTCACATTCAGATTCACTAGAACTAAGAAAATAATCTTCATTATCAATTACAACAGTGTCATCATCAGTATTAGGTAAAGCATCACATTCAGATTCTTTAAAAAATATACTTATCTCGAAAGCTCTTATCTTCTCTTTCTAACCTCTTAAAAGACCTTTCCATATGGAATGGAAGCTTCAAGCATTAGATATGTAGCATTCAATCTGGTCTTCACATCTAAGAAAACCATCTTCTTACAATCAATCTTCTCAAGAGCAGCACATTCTTTGAATTTGGCTAACCTAGAGGGAGAACCGGTAACAAACTTGATAACTGATCTGATCCTGCTAATTGACTTGTGATACAACAGCATCGCATCTTTAACAACAAGAGCAAGAACATGCGCAGCAAACCTTACCTGATAAGAATGAAACAAGGAAATATCATAAGTTACTGAATTCATAAGTTGAGGCCATGATATGATTTTAATTTTGTTGTAAAAAGTGGTAAGTAGAGTTCGTTCAACTCGAACTTGTGAAGGATTTTTTTAGACTCAAATTAAACTCAAAAATTAAATAAAGTTGTATCAAAAATATAAAGAAAACACCGAGACTCTGGATTCCACCATTAACCAATTAAGTGATATTCATGCAACTCTTTACGTTTAAAGTGATTCTAATATTTTGCAAAGGTAGATTTTGGAATAACAAGTGTATTTCGAAAGCATAGAATATCAAAAACATAAGTCTAAGCATAATCTATCAAAAGAAATCACAATTGTTTAAGAAAAATCATTCAATCGATTCTCAATCAAAGAAAATAATCATATAAGAAATCACAAAAAATAATTAAAATAGAATTATACCACTTTTCATGGAACAATGGCTTCCTCCGTCGCCTCGTCTAAGGGGTTAGCTCCTCATATTAATCATGTTCTCAAAATACATGTTTATGGCTCAAAAATTGATTAAAAGGGAGAAAAGAATACACTGTAGTCGCTGAAGGTCTAAAACGGAAGACAGAATAGTTGTTGAAAGACTTCGGTGACTGCAGACAGGAACGATAGAAACTGGTTGTCACTGAAAATAAGTCTGCCCCTGCGACTGTTGCATGTGCGTCTTATGTTCTTCTTCGTCTCTCCGGCAGCAGCAGAATGTGTTCTCCTCCAGTTGATTTTTTCCTCTTCTCTAAGGCTCTAAACTTCCCCCAAAGTGGTTTTTTTTCTTCCTAAGACTCGTACAAGCCTTTATATAGACCACAGTTCGATTAAATCCCAAGAAAATCTCCGGTTATCTTATTTTTTCTTTTTTCGAAAGTTACGACCTTTCAATCATTCATATTTCTTCTCATGCATATTCTGTTTCCATAAATATACCCAACAGTTCAAGGCTTTCCATGTTTAACCAAATCTCGACAATACTTTCTCTTTTCGACCATAAGCCCATTATCAATCCTATTACGATGTAACAGGTCCAAACTGCTCCAAGTCCGTGAAAAAGTTCTCATGAAAACTCCAACAGTTTCTCGCCTGAAATTATTTCATACGAAGAAGAATTTTCCCGCCAAAATATTTATTTTGAATTCTTGAACATGACCTCCCCTTATCCTGTACGATTCTACCAATAGTTGTTTCCCAGGAAATGGGTTACCCCTTATCCAGAATAAGAGTCCGAATAGCAATTGTCCTTCCAGGTGTCTTTAACAACCTTTTGAGCCAATTTCGCCGCAAAAGCCTATTTCTCCAAAAACACCTACAGAGGGATAAAATACCAAAATAAGTACAAAAATGGATACCAACAATATACACAATAGAGATGAAAATAGACACATAAATGCGTCTATCAGGCCACTACACAATTTTAAAAAGATAATCTTAAGCAGCATTGGAAAAAGATAATCTAAACTGAGTATCAAGTTCTAATTAGTACTTGTTCTAAACTGAGTAATGACACAGAGTATGCTAAATCCAACCAACATATCAACTGAAGATGAAGAGAACAAATAGATATTTATAAGGAATGACACAGAGTTGATATGTTGTCTAAACTGAGTAATGACACAAATTTGATATGTTGCCTAGCTAGTTCATGATAGAATCAGTATAACTGCGCATCTCTTGGAACATTTGAAAATGAAAATGAAAATAAAAAGATGGAGCATATCAAGAAATAAAATAAAATGAAAATATAGTGATGAACAAATGGTAGTGATTCAAGAAATAATACAGAACTATAAGTGAAAAAGAATACTAAGATGAGAATAATATAGAACTATAAGCAAATTGATCATGAACATAGCCCAATGAATCATTTTTTGGGAAAGCTCATTAACAAACATAAAGTAACATTATGAATCAATTGACAGACTACTAGAAGTATAGAAGAAACATAGTAATAGAGCTAAGAAAAGCAATCTAACCTGCATGTATTGAGATCTAACTATTGCTCCTATCCAATTGATGACACTGGTTTGAAGATACTCAATTGCCACAGTATTTGCACTGACATTGTCCAAAGTCACACCAAAAAGATCTTCGATCCCCCAATCCAGCAAACATTTCTCAAGCATTTTCCTAATTTCGATTCCAGTATGACCCTTGATCTGGCAAAACAAGATGATTCTCTTTTGAAGCTTCCAATGAATATCAACAAAGTGCACTTTCACACACATATAGTTGAAGTTGTTTGGAGAGGTCCATGCATCAGTTGTGAGAGAGACTCTTTGTTTACTTTCCTTGAAATATTTCTTCAACTTTTCTTTCTCATCTTTGTAGATGGTTAAAAAATCTCTGTAAATGGTCATCCTGCTTGGCACCTTGAATCTTGGTTCCAACTGTTCACTGTATCTTCTAAACCCTTCTCCTTCTACAATTCTAAATGGCAGTTCATCTATTATGACAAACTCAGTCAATCTCCTTCTACACATATCCTTGTCATAACCAACAGCTATCAGTTACGATGCCTGTCCTGGTTTTGGTGGTGAAAACATTAAACTCTGTTGTCCCTTCAGCTTCTTGTTAGGATTCTCAGGACATGTTCCTAAATGTGTCTTCATGCTGGAGGTGCCATATCCTCGAGTATTGGCTTGCAACTTGTTCTTGCAATGCTTACATTGTGCTTGTTATTCACTGAGCCTTACAAAATCATTCTATACTTTGGATCTAACTTTTCCCTTCTTCTTTGGTTCACTTTCAAGTGCAGGGTCCTGTGTAGCTTGCTGTGTTTCTTGTGTAGCATCAACTTCAGGTGTTATAGAAGGTGTCACTTCAGTAGACCCAGCTGCAAGGGATTTAGAGGCTGGAGATACACCTAACATCTTGCGGCGTGATAACGAAACTGAACTTGATCCTACCATTACCAGTTACAGCCCCTGCGAAATGTAAACAAGTTAGTTGAGTTGGAAATGGCTAACAAGTTTTTAATACAAGTACACATATCCATTACAGAAGCAACACACAAAAGTAATAAAAGATGATTTCATATTTGTAATAAAACATAGTTAAGAAATGGTGGATGTGTTTATAGAAACATCAGCAGACTATAGATATCTCAAGCTCTGCTCTAAACAAAGAGCATCTTAGAAATGTTATATATACCACAAACAAAACAAAAAACCTTCTAAATACACTGCAAATATAACATTACATAGTTATGAAATGAACTAATCATATGATTCATAAACAAATAAGCAAGAACTCATACTATGAAATAAACCCATACTATATGAAACAATCTCAGATCTATAAATCTCTATCAAAAACAAATAAAAATCTCTGAACAAAAGGAAGAAACACTAGTTAGTAGTTACCTGTTTGAAATAATCCACAACTTCACTTAATGAAGAACTCCAACTGCTCCTGCTCCAGCTCCAGCTCCTCAAGGTCTAAGAACATAAAAAATAAAATAAAAATTATAAACCTAACATAAATCGATTGACAACAATACATAAATCGATTGATAAACAAAAATCAAACCATCTCAAGACTCAAAGTAGTGAATCAAAAAAAAACCCAAAAATATAAAAACCCTAGAAACTGATTAAAAAAAAAATCAATCAAGGAGAAGGAGAAACAGAAGAGGATAAAACACTTACTAGAGGTGGTGGTGCTCTTGAGTCTTGAATCTCTTGATGGAGGTGGAGGAGGCGACTAAAAATATTTGCCTCTATTGGTGAAATGGTGATGGAGACGACTTTAGAGAGAGACGAAGTCTCAGAGAGGAGAAGAGAAATGAAGAAGTTGTTAAAGTTTTAGGGTTTTCTAATATATAGTTAGGTTTACTCGTAAAATAGACGGCTAGGATTGATCATAATAAAATAAATCAAGGGTCCACAATAATCGGTTACTCGGTTCGATAGGGAGTGGTTAATGGTGGAACCGTTGGACGAACCGAAGATCTAACGGTTATCATAATTAACACCGTCACCGACCGTTGGATTATCGGTTCGGTGCGGCTTCGGTTCGGTTGGTGCGGTTACGGTGCGGTTTGCGGTTCCAGTTCGGTTAGTGTGTAGGCCTACTTGTACAGTCAATAGGTACAAATCAACAAAAAAGATCCTTGAACATGATTTTGAATCAAGTTCAACCTAGTATGTACACCAGCTGACTTCCAACAGGAGAAAGTCTGATAATTTATATTTCAAGCCACGAATTCACATAATAATATTTTTTTTTTTTTTTTTTTTTTGAATAAATGGTCTAGAAAAGGATAGTAGTCTGCTTGAAGTTGGCAGAAGCCAAATATAAGGTCTATACCAGAAACAGGAAGAAGAGTTCTTCTTGGCTTTCATATATTAGGTGCCAGGCGAGGCGAGGCGCCCTGAGAAAAATCAGAAAACAATAAAATTGCTCATACCATGGCGCCTTGGGCGTTTTATTGTCTAGGCACCCCTTGGGTGACTTGTGCACCTATAGATCCTTTTACAACATAGGTTCTTGACCCCAAGCATCCAGAGAATGAGAAACATTGTTACAAGCCCTAGGTTGAAAAGAAAATATACTAGCTACAACACTAGAAATGTATATGTCTTTAAATAAACCACCCGTCCATTGATCTCCCACAAAATTGGTGAATCAAATTTTTAACATCACTTTCGACAATGATGCGAGTAAGTTGCAGTTCCATTGCTTATTCAAAACATTCCAAAAGGCTCTGATTTCTGCTTCTTCTTGAGAATAAACTTCAAAAGTAGTGGCAGCAGAAAAGAAAGGTTTGCATTTCGAGTCACGCATTAGATTCAATCAGTATTGCATTTGATCCATCCAGGAGGAGGGGATCCAAGTAGCAACACCAATGACATTGACAACTAAAGAAGGAGATATAGTAGAGTTTCTAAAAAATGTTATGGATTTATCTCGGGCAATTATAACAACATGATTTTCCTTCTTCTTACTAAATATAAGGTTGTTTTTACTACTCCAGATGGACCACAAATGAGCAGTAAACTTTTTTTTTTTTCCCAGATAAAGAAGTGACAATATTAACAAACCAATGAACTAATCAGTCATGCAAGGAAGATTTAACAAAGTTGTTAGGAGGCAAACATAGGGGACAAGAATGCCAAACAGAGGCAGCAAAGGGACACAAAACCAGTTTATAATTAAAATCCATAAATTAAAAATCATCACAAGTCTTACGATAATTACAAACCATTATAAGTCTTAATATCTTGAACTTAATTAGATGGCACAATAAAGAAAAAATCATCAACGAGTATTTGCAGCAGTAGCAACACCATTGTTTACACCAGCAGCTGCATCAGCAGCAGATCCTGTTAAAGCTTTATCACCAAGTTTAAAATGCTCCTCTAGCTCAAACTATCTATAATTTCTTGTCTCCTCCTTTCTACAAAGATGGAAAGCTCCCCAAATTCCTCATATGCAAGCTTATTTGCAATTTTCAAAGCTTTCTCTAGTTTGGTCTCTTGATAAAATGTAACTTTGTATTGCTTCACAAAGGTTTTCTTCGACTCCCTTTTAAGATCACTTACTTGGATTTCTCGGATGAAAACCATATATCTATGAAAAATTTCAATAAAAAAATCTAGTTAGAAAATTAGTGCATAAGACAATATATGTAATCTGATTATGCCTAGAAAAATACACAGAAGAATGAAGCTGTAGGAATCGATGGATACCATGGATCTATAGAAACTAATTCTGGGTGGATATCAAATATTTTGATTTTCAAAAATGAGTTTTTAGTGTGTAAATAAATCAGGTTTGACGGGATTTACCTTATCTTTGTTGGATCGTTGATAGTGGATAAAATAAATTATTTTCTTTTTAATAGGGTTTACAAATTAAATAAGATTAGAAGAATATGGAAAGTTTTTTTTTTGTTTTAAAACTTTAGGTTATGTGGTTATAGCTGAAAATAGTAATGATTTTATATCTGGCGTTAGTATAATGGTAAAGTTATTGGGTGATGATACCAGTGACCCGAGTTCGAAACTCGCTAGCACCAATTTTTTTACCGATCGAAAAAAGAGAGGTAATGATTTGTATTTATATATAAGTTGGGATTAGTATTATTTCAAGTCTAGATTGGTATTTTCACCCAGTTTAGATACCCCATAACCATTTCCACAAATCGATAGAAAAAATTAATATGCTTTAGATAATACTTATCGACCCCAAACTAGCTCGGAAATTATATCCACTCACTGTAACATTTTAGACAAAGTGAAAACTACAGTCAAACCAATTTATAAAAATAATAATTCAAAACCCATGGCTAGAAAACTTCATGTTAGCACTCATTTCTTCATGAAAAATTATCAGCAAACCAATTTATTTATTTATTTATTGAAATTAAATTATTTGAGAGGGTCATGAAGGCATGTGTTGGCAAAGAAGAGAATAAATGTTGAATGTTGTTGATGAATTGCGACTACAACAAGGAATTTATGAAAGAGTGTATGACGATGTTGTGTGTGTTGACGACTGAAGTGTTACAAGTCAGGAGAGAGGATTAAAAATTAAGGACTCGTGAATTTAAACCTGATGAAGTGGATGGGTTGTTGTTATAGATATAGCTATGGGTTTGGGAGATTGGGTATGAATTTGAATTAGGAATTGGCATGATTTGTCAATTATCTCATTTTCTTTTAATTTTAAATTTTCTGAAAGGTTCTTATCAGCAATTGGAATAGTATTATCAAGCTTTCATCTTTTTCCTATAATTTCAAATTCATTTGCTTTGTGAAGGGCCAGTTAAAGAAAAAGACCAACTTGAGATTGATCCATCATCCTACCCCGCGTTGATGAATGGTGTGGAGCCGTGTGAAAATGTCAGTCCGTCCAGCCATTCTAATTCGTTCATGAGAAAAAAATAAATAAACCGGTCACATGAAGACGTCATCAA
>JAJJMB010004080.1:392052-504991 GCA_023531105.1 Papaver atlanticum | reverse complement strand
AATTCAAATCATAATTTCAATTAAAATTAATGCAAAAGTCTTAAAAAGAATTAATAAAATTACCACATGCGTCAAATAGGGATTCCTCCATCATCCCAGTGTTGGGCTTTAGCTCTTCATGGTGAAAATATGCTCAAAAGATTGATTCATGGCTCAAAAAGTGTTTTTATTGAAGAGAAATAATAATACAGCGAATCTGCAATGCTTTTCTGGCGTTACAGAAATCACCGTTACAATGAAGTGGTGTTTATAAACGATAAACTGGTTCTGCTGTTGAAGTACGACACTCGTCTGCGACTGTTCCCTGTGGGTCGATGTTCTTCGTGTTCTTCAGCTCCGCACCAGCAGAAAACAGCAGCAGGAAGCTTTCTGTTCATCTTGATTTCTCACTCCTCAGCCCTTCTCAGCCCCCCAAACTCTCGACACCTATTTTGTATGACCCAACCAACCTATTTATATCAAAAAGACCGATTAAATCACTCCAAAATCTCTTCATTTTTCTTCATGGCCAAGTTGCGGCAATTTCTTGTTTTAGGATTTCTACGCGTATCTGAGCTTTCCTTTTGATTTTAAACTCTTCCTTAGATAGATATCAAGCTTTGGAGAAAATCTTTCCTTTAGTCTCCCTTAAATTCCTAAAATAATTCATCAAAGACCCAAAACTTCCATCACCTCTGTTTTGTTCTAATTCGATCTCTAGCCAATTTGGGTTCAATCCAAAGACTTTACCAGGCGTGTGTAGTCCTAAGGAGTAAACACAATCAATTTCATCCCTTTAATCTCCATAAAAATCGATCAAAACTCCAACCCTAAAATCCGTCCGTGAAAACCATTTTTCCCGCCAAAACTTTCCTTTTAAACCGTGAAGAAGGTTTCCCCCTATCCAATCCCAGTATGTGCTTAGCAGCTGCTTGGAAATGGGTTACCCCTTATCCAAAATGAGAGTCCGAATAGCAAATGTCCTCCCAGGTGCCTTTAACAACTTTTCGAGCCAATTTCGCCGTAAAACTCCAAAAACACCTAAAATGGGATAAAATGCCAAAATTAGTACAAAAATGGGTACTAACAATATACACAATACAGATGAAAATAGACATATAAATGCATTTATCAGTAGGTAGAGGTTAGCCTCTACATGGAGGAAAAACGAGGCCACTAAATTACCAGTTTACTAGTACATGTTAACTGTTGCATTTTAGATTGGTGTTATTCATATTTTTTTCCAAACCATGTTTTATGGGTTGGTGGAATTCAAGAAAACCGGTTACTAGATCGGAGAGAGATGGGGAAGGAGATAGGTGGGGAAGGAGAGGATGTTATCCACACCCTTGCAAATGGCCTGGTTCTGCCCCTTTAGGCAGCAACGGAGGTAGGGGCCTATAGGGAAAAAAAATTAGCCCACCGAAGAAAAATGTCCATCCCCTTATGTATTGCTGGAGAATTTCATGCCCTGAAGAAACGAACCTCGCGGTAAAGAAAGTTTTATGCTCAGTTGATAAATTGCTTGGTTAATTTAGTCGACTTCTATATATCAATGTTAGGATATTTTTCAACAATCCATTCTACGTTTCCGTTCTCTTGTGATTGATCAGAGGAAAACTATTGCAGACTTGCGTCTTTATTTTGTTCTTAGGGTGTCGCGCTAGGGGATCGTAGAGATACCCAACGCAGTAGTGCTGCAATTCAGGTATTTTACAATCATTTATTGTAATTACATATTCGAAATTGACATGAATATAATTAAGTGTTTATGGGGGAATTAGCCCACCCAGACAGAAATTCACGGTTTTGTTGCGAAAGACAGACGTCAAACGCTATTCTGAATAGCGTGATAGAGGACGAAAAACTACAATTAAAATCACGTTTAACACTAATATTAACACCGTAAGTCGAGCGCTATTCAGAATAGCGTTAAGTGTTATTTTGAGTAGCGTCCCCCAAGCGCCATTCTGAGTAGCGTCAAACGCTGTTTTAAATCACGCATAACTTCTTTTTATTGGTTAAAATCTTCTTACATCAAAAAAGTGATTTTTTTTTAATAACAAAAATGTATTGTTCGTTTATGGAAAGACATAGTTGATATGGTTGTTAGAATCGATCAATTTGGTCCAGATAATCGGGTTTTGGATTATACAGGAAGAAAGTTATCACCGGGTTTTCTGTTGGTGTTATATATGGAAGATACGTGGAGAAAAATAAGATATATATTATGTTACATTTGGTTTCCATCGAGTTTAGAATTTTTGTGAATAAATCAGGAAGCAGCGTGAGAAAAAAATGAGAAGAAATAAATCTCGTGACTTCCGGTGAAAGATAGAAGATATTTTCCGATTTTTAGAAACTATGATGTATAAATATAAGTGGTTCGACTCATAGAAGAGGTATGGAATGATTGGGTCGATATGGAGGATTAGTAGCAGTTACAGGGCAGAAAAGAAAGCTTCAGAGAAATCTGCAGCAGCAGAGGATGAGAAGATAGAGAAAAACTGACTGAAGAAGTGTGTCGCATAAACTGTCATTTTGTCAGCTGCAGATTTTTTTCATCGATGTTCATCCATGCTTGCAAAAGACTTCCAGCGACAAATTATCTAGATTTAGCAATCCTTTATCATATTTTTCAATTATTTCTTTGTAATAGTCAGTCTGTAACGTTTATACGATGTTGTAAACTGTTTGTGTTATATATTTTCATTTTGAAAAGACAAGGGTACCCAAATACAACACAATCTTTTAATATCAACTTATAAGTCCGATACCAAGTGTGATCATCTATGGAAAAAATCGAGACAATACAAAAATTATAATGCGGAAGTAAAGTAAATAACACACACAAGATTTTGTTGACGAGGAAACCGTAAATGCAGATAAACCTCGAGACCGAGTCCATATTGAACACCAAACTGTATTAAGCCACTACAGACTCTAGCCTACTATCAATACTTCGGACTGGAATGTCGTTGATACCGAATTAAACCCTCACAACAATTCAGTTATAATCGCGTTCCTTACGCCTCTTGAATCCCAGTAGGACTCCTTGCAGTTGATTTCCTTAGTTGAACGTCCTTTACATCCTAAGAGTTGCTTCACCTCAATTGGAGACTTTAAATCAATCTTCCTCCCACAAATAATTAAGGCTATATGTGTCAGTTCTTTTTTTTTTAATCAGAGATCAAGGTGAGACTGAAAATCGATTGCAATAGACAAAGTCTAGCAAACCTTAAAATCCGGTCTTATGACTCCCGAAGAGCATCCTAGATTATTATTCACCTAACAGGTATTAAACTTGTGGAATCACAAAGTCTGAGACAAAGAGAACTTTGGGATTACTATCTATTTTGAATGATGAAGCAAGCTCAACAATCTAAAGCAAGATCAGGATGCGCAAACTATCAAAGATAATTGGACTTTGCTTCACAAATTCCTTGGTGAAGTCTTTTTAGTTGCTAAACCCTAGAAGGGTTTAAGGGAGAGGATGAGTCTAGTTTGCAACTAGGGCACACAAGAATAATGTTGGGGATTCAAAAGTCCATTTGCTGATGTTATCCCTTATATAGACTTTCAAAGAATAGTTTGCTTTAGGTTTAAGCTAAGATAGATTTGGAACCAAGAAAACAATATCCAACATTAGGTGAATCTTTGAATTGGATTAACATAAAAGATATACACTCTGGTTAGGATGAACCATAACCGAACCGTGTACAAAGACAGCGTTCATGAAAGGTTAGACGAAACTAGCTATTTGAACTATAAGCTTAATCATTTTCATATAAAACTCAAGACTTTAATCTCATGTCATAATCATGTGATCAAATATATTTTTATAGTGTTTTAAAAGAATTGTTCAAATGCTAATTATCTCATAGAAATAATTTTACGTGCATCTTAAAATATCCGACAGGGTAAGTACATGTACTTCAACCTTGTTCGACCAAGCAATGCACTAACAAACGTGGTTGCACACCACTGCTCATATGCTTCAAAGGAACTTCCGATCCAGATTGGCATTTTGGTACCAACTTTTCTTAAAATAAGAATGTAATAAGCCTATTTCGCACTACCTTACCATCCTTACCAAGACTCCAAACCCTAATATCTGAGATGAAAACGAGAGGGTGCCTCAATTTTATCATTCGCGAACCTGTACAGAAAATTCCTTGTACAATCAATAAATACTAATCAACAAAAAAATCCTAGAACCTTCTAGTTTTATGTCTTTTTTTTTTTAATTAATTAATTTTTTTTGAAATTAAGCAACTGCCTAAAAAGGATAGTAGTCTGCCTGAAATTGTCATAAGATTAGTATAAGGTATATACTAGAAACAAGAAGAAGAATTCTTCTTGGCTATGTTGTATTAGGTGCTAGGAGAGGTCAGGGGACGTGAGAAAAATCAATTTTTTTTTTTTATCAAACCATGGTGCCTTGGGCATTTTATTGTCTAGGTTCCCCTTAAGCGACTCCTGCGCCTAGATAGCCTTTTATGACATATGTTCTTGGCCCTAAGCAGATATAGAATGAGCAATATTGTTAAAAGTTCTAGATTGAAAATAAAATATACATGCTATAAGACTAGAACTATATATGTCTTTAAATAAACCACACGTCCATTGATTCCCCATTTAACATTGGTCAATAAAATTTTTAACATCACCTTCCATAATGATTTAAATAAACCGCATGTCCATTGTACCCTGCTGCTGCTGAAGAAGAAAGTGACGAAGAATTGGACGCACTTAGACAGTCGCATATTCTGTTGCAACAACAAACTATCGTTCTTTGACAGTCTTATTCCTTTGAAACGATGACTTCTGTAACGACCATTAGGTGTTGCAGATTCGCTGTATTATTATTTCTCTTCAGTAAAAACACCCTTTGAGCCATGTTTCTATCTTATGAGCGTGTTTTTGATATGAGGAGTTAAACCCCAACACTGGGACGACGGAGGAAGCCATTCTTCGCGCATGTGGTAATTCTATTTAATCCCTTTATGACTTTTGCACTAGTATAAATTGATTTATGATTTTTCTTGATTAGTTGTGATTTAGTTTGATGGGTTATGCTTAGTCTTAAGAAATTTTGATAATCCATGCTTATGATTTACATCTAATGCTTTATAAAATCTACCTTGGCAAAGAATAAGAGTCGATATTTCTTATCTTATTAGCTAGAATTGTATGGAATTAATAGTTGAACCACATGATTATAAGAATTGGTGGAATCCTGAGTCTCATTACCTCTCGATATTGTGACTATCCTTTATATATAAGTCTAAAATCAATCTCAACAAGTCCGAGAATCGAATAACTTATTTACCACTTTCAAAACTACATCAATTTTTGGCGCCGTCGCCGGGGACTTGTTTTTAGGTTTTAAGTTTTAGATTTATTTTTATTTATTTTTTAGATTTTTTGTTCTCTTTTATGCCTTTGGTATTTTCTATTCTTTTCAGGGTTGGAGCGAAGCTACAAGGAAAGAAAAAGTTTTATAAAAGGAAAGCAAAGTCAAAGAAGGAAACAAAAGAGGAATCCAAAAGGAGTGATGAAGATTTTATTTTTTAGATTTTTATTTTTAGAAAACTGTATTAGGGTTTGTTGTATTTTCTGTAGATTTTCTTTTTCTTTTTGGACTTTTTTTTTTGGATTTTTTTTTTTGGACTTGGACATTATTACTATTTTTAAACCCTAAGGAGGGTTAATTTTATGAAACTGCTGCAGGGAAGGACGACAGTTACAATACTGTCTCGGCCCCTCGAGTTCGTACACTGACATAGGAGTCGGTGGCCCGAGTCGACTATAACCGATTCATCGCCCGTCCGGTACGGGAGGTAAAATTCTTTCCACCCACGAATCCCTTGTTAGTGGGTTTTTGTTTTTGTTGAAGCTCTGAAAGCACGAATACAAACACACACGTGCACAACATTATTGCATCGTCTGGCACCGATTATTAGGAAAACATGTGGGATAGTATGGTGAACCCTTTAGGCGTTATCATCCGAAACACCACAAGCCTTAGCCTCGTAACTTTGAACAGTCTTTAACTGTAGGTATATTCTGCTAAAGGTAACCCAAGCCTACCTGAAATAGTCAACCCCAGCGTTTGCATTTGCATGTGCACATAAAATGTCGAACTTGTTTTATATTATCTAATACAATGATTATCCGACTGATCAAAATGGACATTATTCTTTTTATGACGATACTGTGAATAGTGGTTGGGAACATCAACCTTTTGAAGGTTATGGTTCATACCATGGTGATCCCAATTACTATCCACACACGCACCGGTCATTCGAGCAAAATTCTTATATTTCTCCTTTAGAAGAGTCCCTCAGGAAATTAAAGGAGTCGACACGTAAGATAGCTGAGATGAATAACTTAGTTTATGACAAAAGAAAACTTTCTATAAAGGAATCCCTCAAGTTGATGGATGATACAAATGAAAGAATTGCTCGAAATAACCTTAATTTCCAATATAGTGTTTCCAATAGCACCCTTGAAAATGAATATAATTATTCACATGATCAAGATGACGAGGTTAGAATTGGTAACACTACTTGTTTAGATGAGGTTCAACCATTTTCATGTTATTATAATGATGATTATGATGACAATAGTGCTGATGAAGAATCTAAAATATGTAGGCATAATGATCAGGAATTTTTTACTCCAATTGGGCTTTATAATGATAATGTTATTTCTGGTTCAAATCCAAATAATTTTAATAATTATTCACCTATTCAAAAGGACGAGGATTTGACTAGAGATACCCCTGTTTTAGATGAGGTAGTATTTCCTTTTGATTACGAGGCCGATAATGGTTTAGAGGAACGAGTTTATTCTGAGAATACAATTTTAGAGTCTAGCGATTTAGAAACAATAGTCTTAGACAAAGAAGATGAAGTCATAGAGCTTTTAAAATTTCCTGAGGATGCATCACCTGAGTATAACCTAAAAGAAGCAATTGGCCATTTTAAGGATTCTGATGATCTTGAAATTAAGGAAATTGTAGCTAGTCTATCTAGAGACACCAGAGACACCCAAAACTCTAAGTTTGTGGGTGATTTATCATTCTCCATGTACTTCACCTTTGACTTTTGTAGAGATCCCTCACTTGGGACTTGATATATGTGCCTCAACCATTGTGCCAGATTACCTTCATGCTCGCTCTCCAGAACCTAATGATGTCCAGGAAGAAGTCCAGTTGTTAGAAACGCATCCTCTAGTTGATGTGGTTTACCCAGGCTATGATACCCAGATTGATTTTGTTTTCCCACCAAATATTTTTCTTCCAACTGTGGGAACGTTTGAATTTAAAATGTGTCAGTTATTAATTTTTGAGACTAAGCCTAAGTACTTTAGGATAATAGAAACGACACATTTGCTTAAGAATGACCACCGCTCTCATTATGGTCAACTGTGTAAGTCAAATCTGATTGACTTATAGGATCCTCAATTATTCAGGTTATTATTGTGTGCTTCTAAATTTTTCCAGACCTTAGAACCTGAAATTTCGGATCTTACTTATGAGGAGGTGCAGCCCATGAAAATATTTTATTTAGACCCCTTTATAGAACCTGAACCTAAACCACAACTAGATGTAGTTGTCTTAAACAGGAAACTAGGAAAGGGTGTGCTATGTTTATTCATTTTATTATTTTGCCACAGTTTTCCTTTTATCTGTGATAAAACATTTTGATGTAGATGGTCCACAGTTGTTTCGGTTAATGCTATATGATTCGAGGTGATTAATTCTTTCATATGTCTGGCTGAAGACGTTAAACTTAGCACTTCTTGGGAGGTAACCCATGCTCATGCAACACGGTAATATCTTTCCTTAACTCTTTTTCTTAAAATGGTAATAGTTTCTCCTTGTTCATGTTTTTAATTCTATCTTTAGAACATCGAGGAAAATGTTTGATTTAAGTTTGGGGGTATTGGAGAAACTTTTTAGTTGCATTAATTTAACTCCAGAGCCTAGAAATTTATCCCTATTAAGGATGGCACTAACCAATCTAAGTGGATGGAAGCATCTTGGTTGTAGGAGTTGAGGAACCCAACAGTAGAGTCTATTCAAAGCACAGAGTTCAGGTGTTAGAAATAACATGGTAGTTTCACCGTATCTCGGAGTCGTCACCATATCACTTTCTGTTTTTATTTTTGCAAACTTTTATGTTTTTGTAAGTAATTTGGTGGGGCCCACACAACGAGTTGTTACCACTGCTAGGGTGAAATAGAGTGATTGAGTTACCAATAAAAAAATTAATAAAAAAAAATCATACCAAACAGAATAATTCTAAAAAAAATAAAAATAAAATAAAATAAAAATAATAATAATAACACTTGGATAGCAATATGTGTGTGTTCTCCCGGTCTCCGTCGCCTAAACAAGTGTGGAATGCAGGATCCAAGGGAATTACCATGTAATCTGCTGACAAGAAGCAAGCGCTTGGATCCACAAGATCTAATCATGTTGTTAAAAAAAAAATGTTTATTGTTAATGTTCAGTGAATAAATCGACCGCTGGTTCCCTTGTATATGCCAGACGAGTTGATCTAGAATTAGGATTATCGATCACTGGTTCCCTTGTATATGCCAGTAGTGTTGATATTAGTCAGACCAGTATCTCAGTCCATTAGGATAGGTTCGTCTTGGCAGTGGCCTTCAGACAGATATGGGAAACACCGTTGGTCTTAGTCAACATCATTGCAACCATATATTATCTCCATATCCATCTTCTTAATCTTTTCACATGTGATTGTGGTTTGTTGACTCCAGATATTGATGTCCATAGTGCGACTACCTGAGTAGAGCTCTGTCACTCGAATCAGGGTACTTCCTCCTGTAGTCAATGAGAGTATACCAACCAAGGAGGTTCTTTAGTGCTATTCCAAGGTTCTGCGTAGATAGCTAGGGTCTGGTGTAAAAGTTTTGTGGGTATATCTCTAGTAAGCCCTCCCGAGACTATAACTCAGCCACTAGGGCGACCTAGGGGTTTAAAGGCTTGTTGCACATGCTAAGTGCAATCGTGATGCCTGCGACAGTGAGTTAGGATTTTATTTTATTTTATTTTAGATTTTCTCGAGGACTAGCAAATAATAAGTTTGGAGGTATTTGATAGACGAATTTGTGTGTCTATTTTGATCTCAATTATGTGTATTGATAGTGCTCGATTTTGTAACTTATTTGATTATTTTATGATTTTGTAGGTGTTTTAGGAGAAATAAGCTTTTGCGGAAAAATTGGCTCGAAAAGTGGTTTTTGCGCCGTGGGAGAAAACTACTAAAGGCACCCCTCATTTGGATAAGGGGCACCTCAATTACTAAGGGGCACTCTATGATTACCCATGCTTATGATTCAGGGCACCCCAGAACAGCTGTCAGGGGCACATCGGAACAGGATAAGGGGGCTCCATCACCTTCCCTAAATTTTGGTGGGAAAACGCAGGTTCAAACTTTAGTTTCCTGCGTAAGTTTCTGAGTTGAATCTCGAGAAGATTTCATCGGATTTGGTTGTTGGATTCGACTGGTATGGGCCTGTTAGATTCAAACAAGGCCGGTAAGAGGTGGATAATTGGAAAACTAGGAAGATACGTGGAGTTGAAGACAGACAGGGAAGTAACTATTCTCGTAGATTTGATTTGGTTTGAAAAATGAAAGTTACGCGTTAAGATGAGATATAGTCCATAAGATTTGATCACAGTGGTTTGGAAAGATATTCGACGATCCAGGGACGCGAAAAAGGGGAAGTTTCATACTTTCCTCGGTAACAAAGGAAAAGAGGGTAACTCGGTTCTTGTGATTATTATGGAAGATACGTGACTAATGGGGAAGAACACGCTCTCCGTTGATTTTATTACATCATGTGAAGAGTCTGGATAAAAGAGAAGAAGCGTAAAGAGTTTGGAAGGAAAGGGAAATATTGCCGTGGCTTGAGGAGGAGGAAAAAGAGAGTTATACTCGGGATTTTAGAACTCTGCAGTGTATAAATACAAGTGTTGGGACTCTAAGGGATTTAGTCGAGAGTTTTGGGGACCTAACGGAAGCTTAGGGAGGCTGCAGAGGCGTAGAAATCAGGGTTACAGGAAAGTACCCTGCTGCTGCTGAAGAAGAAAGAGACGAAGAACATTGGACGCACAAAGTCAGTCGATTCTTCTGCAACAACAAACTATCGTTCTTTTGACAGTCTTATTCCTTTGTAACGATGACCTCTGTAACGACCATTAAGTGTTGCAGATTCGCTGTATTATTTCTCTTCAATAAAAACACCTTTTGAGCCATGTTTCTATTTTATGAGCGTGTTTTTGATATGAGGAGCTAAACCCCAACACTGGGATGACGGAGGAAGCCATTCTTCGCGCGCGTGGTAATTCTATTTAATCCCTTTATGACTTTTGCACTAGTATAAATTGATTTATGATTTTTCTTGATTAGTTGTGATTTAGTTTGATTGGTTATGCTTAGTCTTAAGAAATTTTGATAATCCATGCTTATGATTTACATCTAATGTTTTATAAAATCTATCTTGGCAAAGAATAAGAGTCGATATTTGTTATCTTATGAGCTAGAATTGTATGGAATTAATAGTTGAACCACATGATTATAAGAATTGGTGGAATCCTGAGTCTCAGTACCTCTCGATATTGTGACAATCTTTTGTATATAAGTCTAAAATCAATCTCAAAAAGTTCGAGAATCGAACCACTTATTTACCACTTTCAAAACTACATCATAGACCTTCTTGATCCCACAGAAGTCTTTAAATGAGTGGTCGTAAGAGATTTCGCCTAATTAGGCTTTTTTCCTCTCGGGATAGACGGCTCTACCAGAAACAACACGAATGAAGTTTTCCCGGATATTAGAATAGTTTGCAAGAAATGCAAACTCAACTATTCATAGACCAAGGTTATTTGGACAACAAGGAAATTCCAAAACCGAGAGTATTCTCAAGATATGCAATTAGCGCAAAATTTGGTTTTCCTATTCCCAATTAATGTTGAACAATATTTCTGAAATCTCTCTTAGAAAATTAGTATTATTAGACTAGCACATTAACTAATAATCCTTTTCTAGATTAGATGTTTTAACTGCTGGAAATAAAAGCATATAAAATCGAAAATCATAATTAAAAGCTTTTCAGTATTTTGGCTTGGGACCATCTTAACTATCAAGGAGTATCTTTGAATAGTTGATGATAAGAACTGTGTACATGTCCAAATAGTGTCGACATCTGAATATTTCCTATCTTAGCAAACCCTAATTCTAAACTCACACAAAGCCGTAAAGTAATATGTTAATACAAAGGATCAGTTTTTCTCTTGGGACCGGTTCTACCATGACTCTTAACAAAGGTTAAGATCAGTTCTACAAAGTCATCAAATATAGGTAGGGATCGGTTCTACCATGAATGCAAACAATAGCTAGGATTGGTTCTAACAAAGGTATTACTTAGGTTTGAATTGGCCATTTAATATATCTTCAATGAAAACCGGACCAATACACTTACTGATTTCAATTTCGATTACGAAACAAGTTCGTACATCTACTTCCTTAAACCAATGTAATAATATGTAGTTTCCTAGGATGAAATCCCAACTATATCATTCACATAATCAAGTAAGTAAATACATAGACTATGTCGATGTGGTATTTACAAAGTTCAAAAGATAAATGTTATACTTCGTAATTCATATAATTCCTTGACATTTTAATCATAATAATATGACCAAGTCCAATACTATGGTTTCATACTATATAAATTCGTATGTTATGTTTTCAATATAAAGTGACTTGAAAGATACATTAGGAATGGAAACAAAATCAAGTGAATATTACTTACCTCAAGTGGTAGGATGATGTTGTCGTTGCAGTCGTTACTTCTTCACATTCTTCAGGTCTTCAGAGTAATACTTGTAAGTCTCAACATTCTAAGACTCTCTAGTCTAACCTAAACTAATTTCACTCTAGTAATTAATCAAGCGACTTTAGATGAGTTTTGATGCTGAAATATGACAATCATCCTTGAAATACCAACGTTTGGTGGGTTCAACTGAGCTATGCTTTAACACATTCTTTAAATCTCTTTTTGAGCCATGTATTAATCTTTTGATTGTGTTTAAGCATGATGAGCTAAACCCCAACACTGGAACAACATATGAAGCCATATTTCACAATTAATCTGTAACTATAATTGATTCTTTTGACCTTTTGCATTGTTTTTAATTACTTTATGATTTTTATTAATTGGTTGTGATTTTGTTTGATGATGTATGCTTAGAATTAGATCTTTGATGTGTCATGCTTATGATTTACAATTAATGTTTTACAAAATCTACTTTTGGCAAAGAAATAAAGTCCAAAAAAGAGCGATAATTTTTAAGAATCATTATATTAACTAATTGAATTTGATTAATGATGGAACACCAAGTCCCAGTTTCTCTCCCCATTGTTATCACCTTGTATATATTTTCTAGTTAATTTAGAATTACGTCTTAGATCAAATATTAACAAGTCCAGGAATCGAATTCTTATTACCATTATTTATAACCACATCAATTTTTGGGGACGCCGACGCGGACTCGTTTTTAGGGTTTTAAATATATTTTTATTTGTCGGTTTAGTTTCTATTTTATCTTTATATTTTTTTTAGATTTTTGTTATTTCTTTTTATTTTACGTTTTTAAGTATTTATCTTTTGTCTACAAATTTTGGGATCAATAAGAAATTGAGCAAAGGAGTTTGGTGATTTCGTAAATACTTTGAGCTAAAAATTAAAGCTTAAAGAACGGAAAATTAAGAAGATGACTTTATTCTATTTTTTTATTTTTAGGGTTTTGTTTATTTTTCTTGTTCAGAAAACTGAATTAGATTTTATTATAACTTTTGTAAAAAAAATTCTTCTTTTTGGACTTTTTGGACACTTGGGGATATTCATGGACATTATTTTTATTCGTATACCCTACAGAAGGGTAGTATTGAATAGAAATTGCTTCAGAGAAGGAGGACAATTACAATATTGTCTCTACACCTTGGTTTCGTACACTGACATAGGATTTGGTGGCCCGAGTCGACTGCAACTGGTTAATCGCATGTCTGCTACGGTAGGTAACACTCTAACCACCAATGAATCCCCTGTCAGCGGGTTACTGATTCCTTCTTATGCATATATGTGTTGGGAATTGAATACAGACTTTATTTTCTAGTAAAGGGCAAGTCCTGGCCTTACAAGATAAGGGTTCGTATTTCATCACCGTTCTCTTCTTACATGCCTTAGGAAAATGACCCCAAAGTGAACCAAAACCTTACAATTTTTTCTAGAAAGAGACCAATAAGGTAAACATCTTATAGGAAAGTCGTTCAAAAGGACTATATTGTTTTTTTTTTAGACTAACTCAAAGTTCTGAAAGTTTAATGTTACTTGATTAGAGCCTCCCTGTAACCCAGGGAAGAATTGCCAAAGAGGTAGGGGTATTCAAGCTCTCTAGAGCTTCTCCTACTTTTCTTAGACTTAATTTATTCGAATCTTTCTAAGAGGTTTGGTAAAATTCTACCTAGCTGCCTCTTGGAAGAATAGAAGCTGGTCTAGAAACAATTTTAGTGGAGTCATCATGCTTTTTGTTTGCTAGAAATCATTAGGTTTGATTTGGTTGAGTCACCCTTTTTTTGTGATTACTTAAAATACCCTTCCATTTTAGGAAAAATCTTTCGTACGCTAGAACGTAAAAGAGACGTTTTAGGTTTGTTTTTTAATGAGAAATATAGAACTTCTACTTTAGGAAACAAGGATCTTGAATACTGTAATCTAGAGAGCCATGCTTTTGGAAAATTCAGTTATGAATGTACGTCTCTTAGTGAGAAAAGTACCCTTAGTAATATGATAGTTCCAAAAATTGAAACTCTAAGAACTTTGTTGAATCCTACTAAGACTAGTTGTCCATCAGCTATCGGATTATCTTACACAAAAGCAAACTATGAATTGAAACATGGGACCATGATCCCAATATTTTATGGGAAGGAAAATGAAAACTCCTATTTCTATATTAGAGTTTTTGAGGAGATTTGTAGTACTCTAAGAATTAATAACCTAGATGATGAAACATTGAAACTTAAGTTATTTCCTTTTTCCCTAAGAGACAAGGCCAAATATAGGATATATAGTTTAACCCCTGATTCAATTTCAACATATCAAAAACTTATATCTGCCTTTTTCAATAAGGTTTTCCCTAGACACAAAACTTATATATAGTAAATTTGCACATTTGCTCACCCAGAAGAAGAATCTTTATATAGGTATTTGGAGAGGTTCATTGATTTACTGTCTCAATGTCGTCATCACGGCTTTGAAAAGGTAAGGCTAGTTCAGATCCTTTATGAGGGTTTAAATTATTTAACAACAACCATGGTTGAGTCTTTGTGTACAAGTTGGTTTAATAATAAGACTGTTGACCAAGCGAAGACATTTTTGAATGATATCGCTGAAAAGGCCCAACGATAGGAAAATAATAGGGAACCCCAGAAAACAGTTCTTCTTGGAAGAAGAAGTGTTAATAGGGTATAAGGACACTTGAATATGATTCCAAAATTATTGTTATAGCAAAAAGGTTGGAAGCTTTAGAATTGACTTAAACTAGTGGTAGAAGAGATCCTTTTTTTTTGGACAACTGGAATATTGAAGAGCAAGACAATGCTCTTTTTCGATAACTCTCACAAGTTTGACCCATATTAAGAAAACTATAATCCTGGTTGGAGAAATCATCCGAAGTTGTCATGGTCCAAGGGAAAGAGTTCAGGTCAGTTCAGTAGTTCTATTGTTCCCCCATGTTCAGAGCCCTTCAGATAATAAGATCATACAAAAGCGCAAGCTTAGCGTCCCTAAGAAAGCCTTTTTGGCTAGTCTATAAGTTCGATTATCTAAAACACCACAACTCCAAAGTATAAAGACCCGGGTGCCCCTATAATTGCTTTCAAGATAGGAAAACATCAGGTAAAGAAAGCTTTATTACTTGATTAAGGAGCCAATGTGAACTTACTTCCGTACCATGTTTACTTACAGCTAGGACTTGGTGGACTGAAACCTACCAAGATAACACTCCAGATAGCTGATAGGTCTGTTAAAATTATCGTGGTGTTATAGAGGATATTCTTATTGAGGTCGATAGGTTTATTTATCCAGTAGATTTTGTTTTCCTGGATACCCCACCTGTCCCTGACACGGAGAACCAGATACTTTGGATTTTCAGTCGCCCATTTTTAGTTATGACTAATTCGATCATTAACTGTCAAAATGGTATTATGAATGATCCTTTGATAATATGAATATTGAGCTGAATATTTTCAATGTCAGTAAGCTACTTTTTGATCAAGATGACATGTGCATTGAAAAGATGAACTCTATAGGAACCTTAGTTCAGGAGTCATTACCAAACATCTTATTCGAAGACCCATTAAAGAGTTTGTTATCCCATTTTAGCCTGTATTTTGATGATGGGACCAACATTGAACAAGGAAATGCTCCGTTTGATTATATCCATGTGTTAGATATTGATGGATGAATAGCTAGGTTCGAACCATTACTAGGTTTCCCGTGTAATCCTTGTTTAGAAGAGCCGCCTAAGTTGGACCTTAAATATGTGTTTTTAGGTCCATCTGAAACTTTGATTATGATTATAGCCCCCGATTTGGATAGTGATCAAGAGAGTAGGCTAGTGACTGTGCATCAAGAAAATAAGGAAAATTTAGGATGGATCATAGCAGATAGTAAGGACATAATTCCTACAGTTTGTATGCATTAGATTCATTTAATTAGAGGATGAATCACATGATTATAACCTAGAAGAAGCAGTTGACCATTTTCAGGAACCTGATGGTCTAGAAATTGGGAATTGTGACTACATCCAAAATTCTAAGATTGGGGGTGGAATTAAAACATATTCCTCTACCATTTCGAAAGAGTATTTTCATAGAGAAATTTAGTTGTTAAAAACTCATCCGTTGGTTGATGTGGTTTACCCAGGTTATGATACCAAGATTGACTTTGATTTCCGACTAATATATTTTTTTTCAAAATGTGGGAACATATGAGTTTCAAATGTGTCATTTTTTAAGTTATGAAACTAACCCTAAGTACTTTATTAGGAGATTGAAATCGATACATTTGCTTAAGAATGACCACCACTTTCATTAGGCAAATTTTTCCTAGATGGGAACACATAGAAGATATGCTTATTCCAATTTTTCCTTAAGTTTAGGTGAGAAAAAAGTAGGTCATCTCCAATGGCGTTGTTTGTGATTGTTTTTTTTATTAAATGTAAATTTTATTTTCAGTAATTTTAAGATTTCATTAGAGCTAAAAATGGTTATTTAACATATTGGAATTAATTTTTAATTTTATTTAAGCATTATCTTACCAGGATAGCTTGATATTGTCAAGGTGGATGTCGAAAACTAGACGTTCACCTTGACAATGTCTAATAAAAATTAAGCCATGTCATCTTCACATTGATTTAAGAAATTGGGGTTGGAGAAGAAATTTAGAAAAAATCAATGTCTATCCTATGTGGATTTAGACATTAATCTTCACATACATTAATTCCATTGGAGAAGCTCTAATTCTCTAAACACTACAAGAAAACTATGATATTGCAGCAGCCAATACGTGTGGCATAAACCTTCATTTGGTGCTGCAATTTGTTTTTAGCAGCACCAAAACTTTTCATCACAGGTGCCTCAACAAGTCATGTAGCAAGAGTATATTGTCGCACGATTATTTCTTGTCCCGGAAAAAATACATCTTGTTGCACCAATTTTACAAACGCAAAAAGTAATTTTGTTTTTTAATTATTTTTCAAAAAGGTGTTGGTGCCTAGCTTGTTGCTAGGTTACCTATCAAAGTTTTGTACGACTCTCAATATGATTAATTTTTTTATTTATTTATTACAAAAATATGTTACCGCAATAATTCTTTTTTGTCCTCAACAGTGTTGGTGTTGCCAAAATTAGTTTTAGCAACAGTCTCTTGTGATGCAAAATGGGATAAAACTGCTGCTGTAAAAACATAATAACAATGATAACCAATTGAACTTTTTACACATTAATAAAAACTAGAATCTATTTCAGTAGAATTATAGGAAAAGAGAAAGAGACAGAGGCATATGATAGATTTCTATTGATAATGGATCAACCTTATTACATAGCTATAGTATCCTTTATATACATGGAAAGGTAAACCCTAACTATATAGATGGGCCGAACATATATGGGTTGTAGGCCCTAAAACACTCCCCCTTGTGCGGTCCAATATAACTTCATATGCAGTGCTTCCATATAGTGCTTCGAATGTAGTTCTTCAAATGTCGTCCTCTCCTTGATGATTTGCGCCAAAATTAATTGCCTCATTAAAACTTAGACAAGGAAAAACCCAGTAGCACAAAACCTTGGTATAGCTCTTCACATGTAGTACTTCACATGTTGTCTCCTACTTTATATGTAGTTCATCACATGCAATATGATCTTCAAAGATCGACGAGTCTAAGTTAATTGCCTCGTTAAAACTTCGCCAGGGAAACCCATAGGGACAAAACCTGAACTAAAGAAAAAGAGTACAATATTAAGCAAACTTAGAACATAGTTGGACTCGAATATGTTGCCTTATTAAAACCTTGACAAGGAAAATCCGGTGGGATAAAACCTCGACAAATGGAAAAGAGTACAACGTGATAAATGCAAGTAAAGGTGATCTGTTACAGATAATCACTTTGTTCTGTTGAAGTTGACTAGTTACTTCACAACTCTAAAGGCAGAAAATCCTCATGGAAAAGATAATAGCCTTAGCTGGGAAATTACACTCCCGGTGTTTGTTGTTGTCTCATTAAAAACCTTGCCGAGTAAAAAAACCATGTGGGAAAAAGCAACCTCGGTGAAGAAAAATAGTTCAACACACCATTAGATGCTCCCCCTGATGTCAGACAATTTTCATTTGTCTAATGCAGTCAAAAGGATTTTATCACACTTTACCTTGGTGACTTAAATGCTTATAAGACCATGTTGTTGATTATGGAAGTTACCTTGCTTAACAGACTATCACGTTTCATTTATTTGATTCAGATATTTTTCAGTAATATCAACACGATCTTTATGCCTTTAACGTTTAGCATACTTGATGTTTTAGTGTTGTCTCGCTGAAAACCTTGTCGAGTAACAAAACCCTTTGGGAAAAAACTATACTCGATCGAAGGGAAAAATAGTACAATACATCTTCAATTTCGAAGTAAAGTATGTCGACATCATATCCTTGGATCCCCCCCCTGATGTCGGCATATCCCCCTGATTTTTTCAGAGTTGTTCCAGACAGTTCCTTTAGTCATGTACTTTTCGAAAATGAATATCGGTAACGACTTAGAAAATATTCCACCATATCTCCCCCTGATTACGTTCGTTGGAGAAGATATTATTGTTCCTTCATAATTAACAACCCTTGGATTGCAGTTCCTTTAGCATTCCTTTTTATGTCTTTGCAGGGATAAAACAAACTCATGTCAATGGTTACTTTTAAGTACATGATTACATTCACTGTACCATTCCAATGACATTGCGTTTGCGATGAGCTAAATCTAGCTAACAAGTTCCCTGAGGATGTAAAATTTAATCGAGTATATTACTATACTAAGTACAACAATGCGTATATTGTAGTTAGATATGGGAATTTCATCCCCAACACATCTTCGTCATCTTCCTTTAGAAGAAATGGTCATTTACTTACATTTGAACCTACTAATCATGGGTGTGCTATCAGGATGCATGTCTTTATTAAATTGCCTGACAACTTTAGACATATGCAAACTGGTAGAATAATATACCACAATCTCAGTATTCGGTCGAGGTTTCCCTAGATTTTTCATCTCGAATTCTGATTTTAAATAGCTTGTAAGATCTCTTATTTCATTAAGAATACTTATCATGTCCATACCGTCAACATAAATCGCTATAATTCTGAATCAGGAACTTATTTAATACGCATGGCACAAAAACCTTACTTGTTTATCCCTTCCCAATCAAATAATCACTTAGACGGGTATACCACATCCGCCTGATTCTTTAAATCAATAAGTGAGTGTTCCAGTGTAACTGCAAACACACTCTGTGGTTTAGAGTATTCGACTTGGGAAGCAGAAGGCCATCATGCACTTTTGAGAATATCTTTAAGTCTAAATCTCCAGAGATATAACCACATCTACTATGTTTCAAGTTCTTTTGAAACTACCAAGCAAACTAATTAACTGAACATTATGATGTTCAAAAGAGTAAGTGATCCAGGAGTTGGTGAGAAACCTCGCGCCACAAGGTGATTCTTTATACTTTAAGACCTCATTCTTCTCACTACACTTTGTGACAAATAACCACATATGTCCCACGGGCTTTACACTTGGTTGGTTAACACCACCACACCGAATACCCGTATATTTCTCAAAGAACTAAGTTCTACCTGGATTGCGTAGGCCAAATATGATCTTTATTTGAAATTAATCAAAATAAAGCAAGGTTCGGTCTCATTGTGCTCTACTTCTGGAGCAACTATTTATGGATTATATCATCACTATGCACGCATGATCCTTCCATTGACTCATGTGCATTCTCATAATCCGATAGGATTTCATTGTTCTCTAGAATTATTTAAAACTTCGAAACCTCCTCCCATTTGATTCATGGGCATATTTAGAGACAATCTTTGAGATTATTTCTGATGATATAATTAGGTTGTGCCTAACTCACCTATTTCCTTTCTAGGTGAGCACTAATCGAACCTAGTGGTCTCTCCATCTTCCTTTATGGAGCCACGGCCTCAACCACACTTCCACTAAGTGTAGTTGTAACACCATAGTTTACGGTGCATATCCTTTACTAAGGATTTTTAACCTTACAGAAACGTATGCAATTGGTATGTGTGATTTCGTCAGTTTAGCGATATCAGTGTACATTCCAAAAATCGATAATCCTTTTTTTCACTTCACATTTCCATTTGTGGAGTATATGAGTTTATATGGGACAAAATGGGAACAAACCACGACATTCCCTGTCGTTCCCTCAGAAAATATTTTTTATTGTCTCCCCCTAACGATGGGAAGCGCAAATTAGCGGTTGAGAGATCACCTGTCAAAGGTTTTAAATGCTGATAATTGTTGGAAATTCTTGTCCAACATAGTCACTTAATCATTTTGATGACCCATCATAGTACGATGTGGAGTTGTAAGGGCACATATATAGTGCAACCAAAAATGCGTAAGAACACAAAATGTCAGGCTTATGTCCAGTTACCAACTGGTACGCAAAGAATGGTTGACCAATTGTGGGTCTAAAACGAATAAGTGAAGATGCATGTAATATTGCATATTCCCCAAGCAGTTAAAGGTAGGTTTGTATGTATAACCATGCCTTTAGGCACCATCTGTAACCTTTGATGATAGCCTTTTGCGAGACCATGGGGTATATGATGCTCTACATTTATCCTATTAAACATGTAATAACCATCAAGTCCTTTTGATGTGAACTAGCTAGCATTTTCAAGGTGTGGTGAGCCCTTATATGTATAATATGTGCTAGTAGTTTTCCAAATGCAAAACTTCTTGGGAACTATAACTAGTTCAAAATGTCAAAACATTCACCAGAGCCATAAGTCACTTTAATGAAACTCATTCTACATGAATATTTTTTTAAATTTCACCTCGTTTTCTTTCTAATATGTAATTTTTACCATTTCCATCTTAGGATGGTCCCGATCCTGTTTTACTGAAGACTTTGTGAAATGAGTGATATGCTCTCTTACTTAAAAGCATAATGGGAAGGGGGGGTTGTGCATCTAGTACTTCAGAAAACACTTATTGAGAGATATGCCGTCACTTCGCATTATGCCAATCTTTTTCCCATTGTCTCGTCAGCTCAAACACAGTGATGTTTGTATGATTCCTTTCAAAACGAAACATCATGTCACAACCAAAGTGCCTTTATGGTTATGTCAAAGCCTGTATGAGTCGATTCCCAACATTGCATCGTCGGAGACAATATGGATTCAATAATCCAAATACTATAGTGATTTACATTTCACTAGATTGACTCATAAATTTCTCTAAGATATATTTCCTTCCAAATATATTAGAGACTATAAAAGATGCAATCAATTACATTCTCATCATTGTGATGTTCCACATGATATCCTTTTGCATGGGTTACTTGGGAATTTAACAAGGTGTGATTATCTCTCCGTACATCTAGAGATTTCGCAACGTCTTTGTTCTGTCTTGAAAACAAATTTTGAGCAGTGCTGCGCTCAATGATCCAATCCTGGTAGTCATATTATAAGGAAATAGTTCAACAACTAGTTTAAATTCCTTATATTAGTGGAAGAAAAACAACTCAAGTTATTACGTAACAAAAGTGGGATTCAACTCAAGTTATTTAGAGTGAATATATATTACTTTTCACCCAATATATATCAAATGCTTTTAGAGAGTTTATGTCTCGTGTTTTCATTCCATAAGTTCAGACATTGGATCTAGTTCAATTGAATAAGATAATCAACTGGCCAGGCAAAGTTCTTGTTGCCATTAAAGTTGATGTGAAAATTGGTTTCTACTATGATACATGCATTACATTGCTTGTATCAATACCGATAAGAAGATTCATTCCCAACTCTTTGGTGGGAGCTAGAATTATATCTTAGCTTCATCCCGTGTTTAATTGATACATGTACTTTGGTGTCATTACTGCTGGGAGGGGGAAAAAAGAAATAAAAAAATACATCTTTGTCTCATGATATATATGTCCCTTTTCACATGCTTTATATGAGTCGGTACATCTAACCCTCATTACTTCGGGGTTCTTTCCATTTTCAATTTTGCTACATTTAGTTTAATTTAAGAAATTTATTTATCTCAACAGGCCAAGAGAATCTCACTACACATGTAAACCAACTACTTTAAGTTGAATAGATTACTAAAGATAGTTCTCTTGTTGTCATACTTCAACATATACTGGTTCGTTAGTATCATGAGTGAAGTAGAGAAATGGAATTTTTTGACTCATATCACCTTTTGTGAGTTCTTCCACAAAAATTAGAATACATGTGATTTTATTTGCAACGTATCTTTTGAAAATACCGATTCTTTAATAGTCGATTACATCCCACGGAACATTCAAATTTGTGAAGAAAATATCATATACGCAATCATGGTGTTTAAGTGCTTCTAAACCTCAAATGAATGCATTGGAATCGAGTTGGTACAACCAATTGAACAAAAAAAACACCATTCAACTATAGCCAATATCATATTCAAGAGAACTAAATAACATAAACCAAAATTTTTAATGAACGAGATAAACAATCATAATTTAAGTTGACCGTTTGTACGATATGGACTTAATTTAAGGGGAAAAAAATAGAACTAGGCATGTTCTAAAAGCAAATAAATAAGCCCAATAAATATTCAATGTAAAGACCCACATTAGTTATAGTTACATACCTCAGGCTTTGGTTCCCGCAGTACATAACCAAAACCAGAACAGATTTGGTCACGCATGGTTCAAAACTAGAACATGTTACATCTGCAATGGGTCTGGACAGGACAGAGTCGAACCTGAACAAACCGGGTTGGCTTGACCGGCCCGGGTTGCTGGACCGGATCTGGCTGAACCGGACCAGTTGGACCGGGTAGACTGGACCGGATCGGGTTGGCCTAGGTTGACTGGACCAGATTGGTCCGGGTCGGTTGGACTGTTCGTCTGTTTCTTCCATCTCTTTCACGCCAGAAAAACAAGGTTTCTTTCGATCACCAAATTACAAACGAGATTAGTACCCACGTATGCAGTACTAAAAATAATCGAAGTAACTCTAATTATTTTGATTACTACCTGATTAGAAAATAATAATTAAAATAAATAATTCCTAATTATAAACTATTAATCAAAATAATCCCTAATTCTGATTAAATCAAATTCCTGAACAAACGATTAACCAAAATAATCCCTAATCTTGATTAAATCTTCGCAGATTTAATATACCGAATGTATATGCCAAAATGAAAAACAGGGGAAAGGGAAAAAAAAAATCCAACTTAGCTTATTTTATCCCAGCGTCGATGGAAATCATCCGTGTAGAAAAAAAATAAAAAATCACCCGATCTCATCTAGCTCAGCGGCGCAGCTTCTTGCTGATAACGTGTTTCAATAGAACTATAGGAAAAGAGAAAGAGACAGAGGCATACGAGAGATTTATATTGATAATGGATCAACCTTATTACATAGCTATAGTATCCTTTATATACATGGAAAGGTAAACCCTAACTACATAGATGGGACGCACATCTATGGGCCGTAAGCCCTACAACAGAATTAAGTATGTCACCTTCCAATTGATTTAAGAAGTTAGGGTTGGTGAAGAATTTTAGGAAAAATGAAGGTATGTCCTATATGGATTTATCGGTTACTAGTCCCTTGTAAAAATCCAATTGGTAACTATAATCGTTTCCTTTGAATTTTTGCGTTCTTTTTAATTGTTTTATGATTTTTATTAATCTGTTATGATTTTGTTTGATGAGGTATACCAAAACTTAGAGCTTTTGATGTATCAGGCTTATGATTTGTTTGAATTTTGAGTTAAATTAATTATATGAGTGAAAATTGTTTTCAAGATTTAAAATCCAACGGATGTGTTTGGGTTATGCCTTTTCATCATAAGACACCTAGTCATGAATAGGTGTTATGGAGAGTCACCAATGACCATGGTGAGTCAGCTATTGGTGAAAAGACACCTTATAGAGTCGCCATTGACTCTATATAATCCCACCTCTTAGTTTTGCTTTGTATAAGTTTTAACAAGCCTTTTGAGAAGTAGAGAACAAGTTTTGAAGTCAAGAGTCAGAGTCTAAGAGCACAATAATTATCAACATTCGCTGGCCTAATAGTATTGTAGTGCTACTTACTATAACGCGTGATCATTGTATCTTGGAAGGTAACTTGGCCACTAGAGGAAGAACTTTAGTAAATCGGTGTTGTATGTGTAAAGCAGATTTGGACTCCATAAACCATTTGTTCATTCACTGCAAGGTTGCAAATGAGAAATGGAATATTTTCTTTGATAGTTTTTGGATCAGTTGGGTTCAGTGTGGAGATATTAAGGCTCTTTACAGGGGATTTAATAGGAATTTTTTTCTTCTAATAATGGCAACTTCATGTGGGAAGTTTTCCCATAAAGAGCACAATTGTCGGACGTTTAGTGTAGAAGCAAGCGAGAAGGATGTTCAGAGTATTATATTAGATATAAAAGCTATCATTTAGTTTTTCTGTGCCGACCGAAATGGAACTGTTATCTATAAAACAGTTTTTCCTTCTAATTCTTTTATCCTTTCCACCTATTTATATAAAATTATGGTTTTGTTGATAAAAAAAAAAGAATATCAGAATGTGACCTAAGTTGACCAAATCCCGAAAAGACGAATCCTCCTAATCTATTTTCAAAATGTATCAATAACAAAATTCAATTACTAGCTCAACAATATTCCAAGAAAATTCAGAAGAAGCAAAATCAAGCAAAACTCCAATATCCCTACTGTGTAACCTAACATATGGAGATGTTCGACTTGGTCCATTGACTTTAAACTAAAACCTTGGATCAAAATTATCAGCACCACCAGATAGAAGACACTGAAAGTAGAGAAAGAAACCCCCAGGGCTTATTACGGATTTCGACACGATTGTTTTAGAAGCAAAGAAGAACCAGAGGTACTGCTGCTGCTGCTGTAAAACGAGTGAAATGAAGAGAGAGGAGAAAGGAAGAGGGGTTAGGTTTTTATATGTTATTCAACGGTTAGGATGATGGATAAGGCATGTATCAACTGGCCTAACATGTTAAAAGCCAATTTATGTATGGGCTTTAAAGGGAGCAAGGCGCTACCTAAGGCGCTCAAGTCTAGGATTTCATAGTGTGGCCTAACCAAATAATCCGCTCAAGGCCTGAAATAACTTGTTGTCAAAGGGGAGTGAGGCGCCCACAAAAGCTCCCAAGCCGCAAGATTCATAGAAAGGGTGCCTTGCCTCACCTCTCGCGTCTCGCCTCATACAACATTAGCGTGGAAGGTAGAGAATGTTTATCCAAGGTCCTACCTGCCAGTGGGTAGCAAAAGAACATTCACTAAAGTTTTATGAACTGCGTATATGCAGTTTGAAAACAACGAGCAATTCTTACACGGAGAAACAAATCAACCATCAAAATACAACGGAAACACACAAGCAGAATAAAAGATGAGGAACAAAACACAATCAACAACATCTTCTTGGGAGGACCAGGTGGCCAGTCATATGGTAGCTTTCTCCTCCATCTTGATGAAGATAAGGACATGAAGGAGTGAAGCCTCCTTCTGGCAAACGCATACTCCATGCTCTATTTGGATCCTGAGTCGCGAACTTAGTCCAAGTAGCAGTAGAATACTCGTACCTACTGTGTGTAATTCGTGTGAATTTTTCCACATCCCTGACATGTTTTCCACCCTGGTATTTTCCATCCTGGTATGTTACTAGGTGATCATCGGGAAGGTCGATAGAGAAAATATCTCCATATGACCTCACAGAGTGCTCGAATAGAGGCAACGATATGGGATCAACAGACACACCCGCAATATCAGAAGTCACAACAATGCTACGGCCATCCGGACTGAAGCACGGATGGTTCACATGCCCTGAGATATTGCTTCCACTAGTCATCACTCTTACCAAAACATCTGGATTGTCCCACTTCACCAGAAACACCGCGAAGTATCCTGGGTCAAGACCCTGGTCTGATTCTGGTGCACCAGCAGGCTTGTCACGGGTTGATGAAAATACTATCCAATCTCCCTTTGGCGACCATTGGCAATGTGTATCAGTCCAGTTCCCTTCTGTTAGCCTTCTTGGTTCCCTTCCGTTGATCACCCCGCGTTTTGAATCTTCCATTATGTACAAATTCTTGTTTCCGTCTTTCCCTGTTGATCGGTAAACTAATTTCTTCCCTGTTGAAGTTTTCAAATCATTAGTACATACAGTTGCAATAGCATGCACACGTCGAAAGGCATTTGTATGAAGTAAATTATTACCATCTGGACTGCTGGATGGGAAGGCATTATTGTACTGATCTGTGAGCGCATAACACTGACGTCTATACTTCGACACGTTGGTGATAGCATTGATGTTCACCTTCATTTTCATGTTAAATGAAGGTCCAACACATACATACAATGTATCCTCACACTGGTTCCAAACTGGGGAGAAGAGTCTGTCCGGTCCGTCCTCCTATATAAGCAAACCCAATTATGTTTCACATGATTAATAACAGCATAATTCTGCAACAATTCATTCAAAAGACAGACAAACACACTTATATTATATACATACCTCGTACGCAATATGCAATCCATTACTATCAGCAACCCACACAGCTTTGAACTCATTGTCAACAAATGCAAGCCTTTTTCCATCTTTGGAAATTGTTGGAAACACTCCTGATACTCTGAATAGACCTACGTCTGGTAGTGACGAGTCAAGCGTCTGAAACGGTCTTTCCACTGCTTGATCAAACTATTGCCGGAAGAGAAACATATAATCACATTAGAATACACTTCAAAAGTGGTAAATAATGGATAGATAGCTTATTTAAATTAATTACCGAGAGTTTGTCGCTCCTGCCCCGATGGTAACCAATGAGCTTCCCACCATCGATCAGAAAGGGGTTAAAGTGATCCGCTTTTGATGATGTAGTATTCTGAGTGATTCTGGTGCTGTGTTCGTTATTTGAATCAAAAATCTCAATCTGTCTAAACTGGTCAACCTCACGTGCTGCGCCTAACCCCTTCGATACTTCACGAACAGTTACAACAACCACCCTGTTCGGATCTATGGCCACCGGAGTGAACCCGTCGATATTTAACGGGGTTACACGTTTTACAATACCAGTGCTAATTTCAACTCGGTATACACCCCAGAATACGTCCTTGGGGAACTTTTGGCCAGGTGGATGAATAATGGGATCATCCTTACGGTGGAAGAATATGACATTGTCACTTCCCCAAGTTGGCCACCCTCCATTTTTAACAATCATCCTGCGAGTATTATGGGGTGACTCTACATCCATGATATAAATGTTAGTCTTTAGATCTTCGATTTCACCTTCCCAACCACCTTCCTTTTCCTGGAATGATGCCACAGCTATCATCTTTTTGGACGGTGACACCGAGGGGCTTAAATCAGCGGTCTCTGGTTTGACGCACGTTAGTCAGTGATAAGAAAATAACTGTCATTATACATATATATATATATATATATATATATATAAAAAGAAAGAAAAAAGGCATGGTACGTTTGACTAACAATAGTAATAAAAGAGAGTTGAGTAGAAACCTGGTGGTGTGAGACGTTTAGTTTCTCCGCTCTCGAGATCGGTTTGATAAACGGCAGTCCAAGGCTGGCGACGTTCCTTAGCTGGTTCCTTGGTGCTGATATAGATGATATGATTATCAGTAAAGCAACCACTATCTTCCAAGCAAACCTTATCGAAATCCGGGGTTACGCCAAAAATATCAGCTAAGCAGAAAACTTCAACTTTGGGTGGGCTCTGAAAGCGGAGCGCTACGTGAATCAATTCAAGGTTGTTTCGCTCGGAGACGAAAACAATGCCTGAAAGATTACCGTTATCTACATCCGCCTCTTTTCCTTCTGTTTTCGGTTTTGGGTTCTTGAGAAGTTTCTTGAGAAGTTTTTTCAGAGCATCCTTTGGAATTTCTCGACCATTGTAATTGTATTCATCTTTTTTGTCGTCAATCATGGAGAGTTCCTCGTTCCCCGTTGGGTTTGGAAGTGGGAGCGGGCATGAGTATATGTCTAGTGGCACCGGTGTTCGATACGTTGCAAAGAAGGCAATGCTACCTCTCTTGTGTCCAACCATCTACAATTTTAGGAGTCTATATATATCAGAAAATACTTAAAGCGTAGAGTTAAAAGGTACAAAAAAAATCAAAAAGCATGAATGAGTTGCAAACAAATAAGACAGTGCTTCTCAAATGAAATCCACGCTTATGTATATATCGTGACAGTATAAGAAAGAGACTACCTTGTGCAAAATTTTCTTGGACTTTTGAACTTGCCGGTAAAATGGGGATGACAGACTCTGACAGGTCCCGGCCCCTGAGATGAAGTGGTGGAGGAAGAAGAGGTGACTGAAGGAGAACGAAAACAAACAGGGAACGGATAGGTGAGAAGATGTCAATGTTGGGTACTCGATTCCACGATGCCTTTTTTATATATTCTCATCATCATATGGGTGAGTTTGATGGTCGATTTCCAATTAATTACATCCTTGACGTTGAACCACCAATCCATGTGAACATGTTGATAGATAAAATATTACAGAAGTAAACGATAAACCATACATTGCGCTAAAAGGAGACGACTTCCTCGACAAAGACCTGAAAACTAATCGTGATGCACTTCATTAATTAATTATAATAATTAACTACAACAAAATGCGTCGATCAGAAGTTTCCAAGAATTTGATAAGAATGGTATATACATATATATACGTTAATTCTCCGGTTGATAAGGATCTTGCAGCTGAAACTTGATTAGATTATTATAGTTTGATTGACTCAACTTGGTTGCAAATGTCCTTGTAATAATAATGCCATGTGAAGTTTGATTATTTTCAGCATAATGGAGTACTCTTAAAGTCAAGACAGACAAAAACTGCAGATCGTCAGGGATGACGTGCGGTGACTCTTCTTCCTCCGTTTCGTCACCACACCATTGCATTATCTTGTTATAGTATTTTTTAAGAAAAATATTATCCGTTTCGTCACCACACCATTGCCGGGAGTATTATACTTCTGAAAGGCCAATTAAAGAAAAAGACAACATCTCAGTGGATCCATAATTTTTGTTATAGATGGTGCACCCCACGATGATAAATCATGGAGCCGTCCGAAAGCTACTCTAATCAGATAATATACTTTAAAAACAAAGTTTTAATATATAGGAATCCGACAAGTTTAATTTCTTCCGATTTAATTTTCAAACAAATCAATTAACATAACCGTAAATCATCCGATGCTATCTTATTACCTTATGAACGAAAAATCACATAGCAGGCAAGCGAGCAACAAACTGCGCCGCAAGCCCTTTTTGAATTGCAAAACATATCCTTTTAAAAACAAACTCTCTCGAACTGGGGGTCATGATATTACTGTGCATGACTTTCTGAACTCTCGTAAGAAGTTCAACCGCCTTTGGAGCGAAGTACCCAAAACTATCAAAAGCAAAAGGGACAAAAGCATGTCCATTATCGGCTCATGCTTTCTCTCATTTAAAAATAAAAATAAAAATAAAAAAGTACATCCATTTCATACATGAAACTATCAATTGGCATTTATTGATCTATATATGATCCATTGACAATAATCAATAATGCACCATCGACGTGTTTATGAATGCAACATCTTAATTAACTCTTTGCGGTGGAATCAGTCGACGACCGCGACTCTCCAAGTCCACTAAATTGCTTGTTTACTATGCTTGTTAGCTACTTAATCGATTAGTTTAAACTTTAAAGCTAGGGACCATTAATTAGTAATTTTTAGTTGGAAAAATAAATAAATTTGTAAGCTGTATTAATCAGTTCATTAGTATTTCAAAAAAAAAAAAAAAAAAGTCAGTTCATTATCGCCTATCATTTGCTTTTTAAAACATAATTTGCAAGCAGGCGGGAAAAATATCCGTTAGGGAAAATTATTTCTAGCCCAAATTTGGTTTTTCTTCTATACCAATAAAATGCTCAAAAAACAATTTTATAGGAATATGACAAATTTTATTGCTCTGATTCAAATTTATATCCATTTTCATGCGGGAAAAATCGATTGAGATTATAGTATCATCGACATGTATTAAATGTCATAGTGTCATTCTCATTTCACATTTAGTCTTATATGAATACAACATCTTAACTCTGGTGGTCGTTGTGGCCAGCCGGAACTGGCGCCGTCTAGTAGTAGGTTACGAATTTCAATTTGGTTGTTGTTATATCCGTCTAACTGGTCATGGACTTTTCCTAAGCTATTATCTGACTTAGCCGAGTGTCGGCATTATGGTTTTCGGGCCAGAAATGTTGTAGTTCGGGATTAATTCCTACTTTAGTTGTATGAGAAATTTGGAGGGAAAGAAATGCTGGTATTCCCAATCCAAATACAACATATTCTTAGAGCTTATGATGACATAGGAATTGAATCTAAATCTTTGGTGAAGGCGTGTGAAGTTGCATTCTGAGCACTTTTTTCTATCTCCGGTTTACAATTGGGATGTTGTTTTTACGTAGTTTTTTTATTTATTGCTCTGGGTTGCGATTATCTACCTGCGGTAGCTCTTTGTATATGAGAGCATCTCCAACACTGGATGCTAATAATCCTATGTGGAGTTTTTATTTAGGTCCTTATTTGTGGGGTCATATATATATATGTAGCATAAATAGTAATGTTTTGCTCATGAATTATCTCCAATAGTATGAGGTCTTATTTTTAGGATTTGTGTTTTTGGATAAAAATAAAACCGATTCCTTTTTTTCTATTGGTTTAGAATAATTTATGTAAAAATAATAATTAAAAAACTATTAAAAAAGATGATATGGAGGTCATTCCCAAGGTCTAGATAAAACTTTCTTTAAGACCTTCCTATTTATTCTGACACCCTTCCTACTTTATATCACCCACTGTTGTAGATGAATTTAATTTAAATGAGAATCTAAAATCCTACGTGTCATAAGAAAATAAAACTTTCACCCACTGTTGGAGATGCTCTGAGAGCTTATAAAAATAAACAAAAGAAACAAGGAAAAAAATTGACCCAGTGCTAAGAAAAACAACCAAAAGACTTTGAAAACCCTTATTTGTTTTATCGGTAAATAAATTTGTATTAACATATGAGTAAGTACTAGGGGTGTGCAACGGATGGACGGATGCGGATTAGGGGTCACCCGCGTCCAATCCGTCAAAGTTGCGGATTTGAAAAATCCAACCGTGTCCGGCCCAATCACCCACGGAATTGACATCTGCGGATCAGCGGATGATACGGACCGGATGCGGATTAACCGCGGATTTAGTTAAAAAAAAACGTGAATAGCAAAATATGAATCATTAAAAACGTCTTCAGTCAATAAATGAGAAAACAATTCCTCAATTTGGCTATTTGATTAAAAAAAACATAAATAACAATATCAGTAAGCTGAAAAATGTTGACTTGTAAAATGTTGCTTCACTGCAAGTTTGCGATTAGTAAATGTAGGATTGCAACATGGTTTACTTAATTCACCTGGTTATCTTCCCTGATGTACCTTAACGTATGAGCTCATTTCACACTGAACATGCTGTAAGTTGCATTTCAGTCCCAAAATCCGAACCCTTTATCCTTGCAGAGCTGTCAAGTTCCTAGGGAATGATGACTGTTGAACCCCTTCGGTGTCATTTGATAAGTTCTGGTTGTTTTCGAAGTAGTGCAGTAAAATGGAACAATAAATAGAAAAGTTTGTGTTCCATATATAGTTTTACAACAACATTTTGGTTTGATGGAAATGAAAACTATACGGGGCGGATGAATCCGTGGATTTCAAAATCCAACTGCAACCAAACCGCTAAAAATGCGGATTTGAGAATCTCACCCGTGTCCGGCCCATAGATCTTGCGGATTGGGTTTTATCCACAATTTTGCGGACGGATACGGGTGAAATATGCGGTTCCGGACTTTTTGTTCACCCCTAGTAAGTACATGTACAAACCCCCTTCTTGTATTAGATTGTAAAAAGCCTCCAGTAATTGTAAAGATGCAACTCACTCACTGGTGTGACAGCCCACATACAACAAATACATAGAAAACCCCCAAAGCCCACTTAAGGATAATAGAAGAACGATGTTTTGGGGACTACCCCAAAACAGTGGGGGACTACTCTTCCAATTTTGGGATGGATATTTGAAGTAATTTTGGGTCACCCCTTATCTAAATTTTTTTAATACCAAATTTACCCTTGGTAATTAAATTAGTTAGTTTATTGATTAGTTAGTGTTAGTGTAATGATTAATTAGTGATTAGTTAGTGATTAGTGAGTTATTAATAGGATAGTTTTGTTAGAATGAGATGAAGAAGAAGGAGAAGAAGAAGAAGAAAAGATGAAGAAAAATAGGGAAGAACCCAAAAAAAATTATTTTGAGTTTAGTAAATATGATATGAGTGATTCATGTGATGATACCTCCTCCTCAGAATCAAAACCTCCTTCATCTCCTAAACTATTTGTCAATACTTCTAACGATCCGGGTATGAGTTATTTCTTAGATGATGAATGCTTTTTTCCCCAAACTCAAGCTAACGACCCAAATGATGAATTTTATCAGCCACAACCAGAATATGAAGTTATGGTTACTCAGGTATGTCTCCAATTTAGTTAATGTAGCTTGAATTGTGCAAAAAATTGGCCAAATCGAAAATTTCAGGAAGAAATTTCGGCTAGGTGATAGTAGTTCGGTTAGCAATTCTGCCAAAAAGGTAGCCGAACTCTCCTGTATGTGCAGTTCGGTTACTCATTTCAGCATACGCAGGTAACCGAACTCTGTTTTAATGGAGGTTTTTGAGAGTTCGGTTATCTTTTTCCAGAAAACGTTGCCGAACTAATTTTATAAAGTATACAGTTAATGGTTCGGTTTAGTCGAGTTTATTCCTTTTGTTACCGAACTTTATGTTCGGCAAGCTCGCAAATCACCTTCATTGAATAGATAACCGAACTCTATAGTTCGGTTTAGTCGATTGTATTAATTATGTTGCCGAACTATAGTTTTGAAATTTCCAAAGAACAAGTTCGGCAAGATCGCAATTTTTTTTTCATAACCGAACTTTTTGTTCGGCAGGATCGCATATTATGTTTACATTGCCGAAAATATAAGTATTTCTTATTTTTAGTTGGTATTGACGTTGTGCTATTACTCGTAGGTTGCATCTGATCCAATAAAACCAATGGAAAATCAACCTACCCCTGTTGATATTTTGTACGATGACACGTCCCATCACTACATGAATGACTTGGTATTCAAAAGTCCTTTAGAGTGTAAGAGTTGGGCTAGACAACATGCACTAAAAGACATGTGCGTATTAGTATTGAATGGGAGAGAAAGCAAAACCCGTTTTGAAATGGTGTGTGAGAGAAGCGGTGATCCCGATAAAAGCCACAAGAGGAAGGGTTATGTTTATAAAGGAAAGACAAATAGGAAGAACAAAACTTTCTCAAAGAAGATTAAATACCCATTCAAGCTTGCATTTAATTACAACAAAGAATTGGGTGGATGGGTTCTCTACAAGGTTATGGAAGGTTGTCATAACCACCCTCGTCCGGAGCATCTTGAAGGACATTTCATGGCGGCCAAGCTAACTCCTGAAGAGATGGACAAGGTAGCTAAAATGAGGAAAATGGATCTTTCACCGATTAAAATGCTCCAAATACTAAAGGAGGATAACAAGGATAACCACTCATCTTTGTCCACCATTTATAATGCAATAGTGACAATTAGAAAGAAGGAATGGAGAGATAGACAAGTGATGCAACAATTGTTTTTTTTGGCGAAAGAGAAAGACTATGCGGTTCAAAAGGATGTGGATTCGGACGGAGAGATAACACAACTCTTCATTGCGCATCCAACGAGTGTTCAATTGGCTCAATGCTTTCATGAAGTTCTCATAATGGATTGTACTTATAAGACAAACAAGTACGAGATGCCATTGTTGAATATTGTTGGGCGTACTTCGACGCAGTCACCATTTACCATGGCGTTTTGTTTTTTAAGAGACGAGCAAGAACCTAATTACATTTGGGCACTACAACAAGTTAAGGCAATCTTCCGAGGTGATGATATTCCCGGGGTTATAGTGACCGACAATGAAGTCGAATTGATGAATGCAATAGAGGTAGTGTTTCCATTAGCACACAATATGCTTTGTACATTCCATATATGGTGTAATTTGATAAATAGGTGCAAGCCAATAATTTGTCCACCCAAGAAAAAAGGATATGAAGAGATTAAGATGCTACCGGAACATGAACGAGCGGATGCAAAAGAGGAAGTTGAAAAACAATACGCTCTAAATTACGCTAAATGGGTTGCTTTCAACAGTGAATGGGAATCATTGTGTTGGTCTCTTACTGAGGAAGAGTATCATCTAAATCTTGCGGAGTTTATCGCCCATTGGGATACTCCCGATTCTCCCGGTGTTGTATCGTATGTTATTCGCCAATGGTTGGAACCACACAAAGAGAGGTTCGTTAATGCCTATACCAACCAATATAAACACTTGGGAAATCAAGCGACAAGTTTAGTAGAGTCGGCTCACCATCGGTTGAAGAAGAATCTCTTTGGATGTGTTGATAATTTCGTAACCGTGTGGAATGCTATAGAAAATTACTTCAAGCGCAACATTGATAGAATTAAAGAGAAGTTCCAAAAAAGCCGTATATTCAAAATGACCGGAAAATACGCCGACCACCCATTGTTCAAGGGAATCCATTACAACGTATCTCGGAAATGTATGAAGTTGTTGATTATAGAAGTCGAGTTGATTGATAAGTGGGAAACCAAGAGGGATGAGGTGTGTGTATGTAACATGAAGAAGTCTATGGGACTCCCTTGTTGCCATATGATAATCAACTACGAGCATGGCGTAATCCCTTTAAGCGACATTGATCCATATTGGAAGCATCTAAGTTTCATCCCTCCTCCAAAGGGAGAAGAAGCCGGAGAGGAGTTTGGTGATAACGACATGGGTAGAACCGTACTAGAGATGTATCGTGGCATGAACAAGCTCCAAAAACAAATATTTTGGGATGACATGAGGAAAATCATATATCCACAAACTTCGGAGAATGTTTATGAACCGTCAAAAGGCAAACGCAAAGGTAGGCCAAGCAAAAAAGAAACTTAAAAACAACTAAGAGAATATGCAAAGGTGGTACGTAAGAAGAAAAGTGAGCAAACCCCATTTACTAGAGATCCTTCGGCCCATGAGTATACCTCGGAAATGTACTTGGAGCAAACCAAGAAAAGGGGTAGGAGTATTGAGGAGAAAGGCGAAACAAGTGAGCGAGATTTGAAGAAAAAAGGTACGATGTGTCCATCACAACCAAGCCAACCATCTTCCGGCGACGTGAAGCTTAAGTCTCCAATTTGCCCTATTCAACCATCTTCCCTAGACGTGAAGCTTGATGCTCCAAATAAAGAATATTTGAATGATCTACCTCTATACATTAGAGAATACGTTATATCCACCGACGACGTTCCTCCGGATGGTAATTGTGGTTTTCATGTTGTCAATCAGCAACTTGGGCCTTTCATCGAAGGTGCAAAGCTAAATAATGGGTGTGCAATCACTCATATAAGGCAAAGGTTTTTGTCCAAACTAAAGGAGAATCCGGCATTTTACAAGACAATGTTGTGCGATGGGGTGGGTAGTCTCAATGAGCAATTTGTTAAGTATCAACGTCGTCTTCATGGGGGCCATCCGATCACAAGGGATTATTGGATGAGCATACCGATATGTGGACACTTAATCGCCGAGGCTTTTAAATGTGTGGTTCATTATTTCTCAAAGTATTCTAGTTTCACCTTCACCCCGAAAACAACCGTATGTGTCGAGCAACTCAAACGAAGGAGATGTGTGATGGCATTGACTAAGAACAACCACTTTATAGGCCTTCGTTTAAAACCCGATTGTCCACTGCCTCCAATATCCGGAAACTCTTTTTGGCCTGCCTTTAACTACAATATAATGTTGGGTTGGTGTATTATGTATGAGCATAACATGGAGATGTGGAAAGCTTTGTCGAAATCTGACGAAATTGTACATGAAGGTCGAATTTCACTTGATGATGATTAAATGACACATGCAATGGAACTAAGTATGCTTATCAATGTAATACTATGTTTTTTGAAGTGTGGTATTCATTATCGAGTTAATGCTAGTATTCTATTGAGTTGACAGATAATAATTCGGCAACCTGTATTTTTGTGCAGGTAACCGAACTAAACCTGGTGAAAAAATACAGTTTGTCGAACTCATGTTTTATATGAGTCTTCAGAGAAAGTTTCGGAAACCATTGATATTATACTTTCCTAACCGAACTTTCTAGTTCAGTTACAAGCTAGAAATTTAGATAACCGAACTTTTTACCTGAAGCCTCAGGGGAGATTTCGGAAACCGGTTTTAATGTTGCGAGGTAACCGAACTCTGTCTTCGGCAACCTTGTAGTATTTAGCTGTTCGCCGAAAATTCAGTTCGGTGACCATTAATTAGTTACAGGTTACCGAACTTTAAGTTCGGTAAGCTGTGTTTAAATTTCAGGTTGCCGAAAAACATCATGTATTCAAAATTTCTTCCATATAAAATTGAAAACACAAACCCAATTAAAATTAAAAACAAAAACAAGGTTCTAAAACAAATATAAAAGTTGTTATACATACCAAACTACGAAATCCTTAACTAATTGTTTAAAACACACAAACATACGAAATTAAACCATACGAAATCCATAACTAAGAAGTTTTTTGAAACTAAAACCATACGAAATCACTAACGACCACCACGACGAACCCTTTTACCACTTCCTTGTTTACCACGAGTTTTAGGTTGAACTTCCTCATCACTTGGGGTTTCATCTACTCGTCCGGTTTCCTCCATGGCGTGACTTGAACATTCTCCTTGTTGTCGACCCCTCTTCAATTGCTTAGACCTACTTGGCTCCATCATTCTTTTAGTTATAAGACCCTCCCACTCGCCGTAGTAGTAGGTTTGTTCCTTAGTCGACATCGGCTCTCCACTGCGGATTTTAGCTATCAATTTCTTCAATAATTTCGTACCCTTCTTCACCTGATTCCAATTTTAAGCATAAGTAAATATATTTTCAATACTTTCAAACAACAAGGAAGTATAAGAGAAGACATTTTCTTACCACATTATCCCATAACATTTTTACTTCTTCTCCACAAATAGGCATCTCCTTCTGAGCTCTCTTAGCCTCCCTCTCCTTTTCCTTCCCCTTCGCCTTATCAGTCTTAGCTTGTTGTTCTCAATTTATCACAAAAGGATGACTAATTTCTTGATAAAACACCGTATAATCTTCATCACATGCATTTACATCTCCACCACAAGGTACACAATCACCTAAAGGTAAGTAGTAGTTACGAAGTGCATTCCAATGTCCTACCGTAGGAGTTGGTTCATGTTTTGGAACAAAATATTTCTCGGTGTTCTTTGTTCCTTGAACCACCAAATTGAAATTTTCATTCTCCACGTCGGGATCCATTTGGACACAACAAATTTGTCTTAGTATTCTCCTTGGATTATATATTGCGTATCCATTAGGATACCAAATTGGTCCATAGTAAGCCGTGACGGTAGAGAAACCATTTAGATCTTCTTCATCTACAGAGACATCATCGGGTACGGCGTATGGGTGAAATACCACATCGTTCACCGTAAGTTTATCCAATTTCTCTCTCAACGAAGTCAACTGCTCTTCTTTAGACTTCTTTTGTGCGTCCAAAAACAACCATTTTCCCACTGTAGGTTCGTCATAGGGATAAGCTGTCTTTTCCCTAGCCAATCCCAATAAAGGGAAGTGGTCATAAATCCAAACCTATGCGAAAATACGAAAATATTAATCCATATACATGAAAATTGATTTGGAAGCATAAAATTTAGGCGAATAATTTGCTAACTAACAATGTAAAAGGTCACCTGAATAAGAGTTAAGTAACCTCCAATTTGATTTGTCTTAATCCTCGACCCTTTGCTCATCTCTCCTAGAACAAAAGCAAGCACCCCAGTGGCCCAAGAGTATTTGTTAATCTCATCGAGATTCTCCAAAAGCTGTAGATAATGTGCATCCACCCTATTTCCATAAGTGTCGGGGAAAATGACGGTTCCTAGCTGATATAACCAATAAGCGGTGACATGATGCCTAAGGGTCTCCTTGTCCATAACCAACTTTCCTTTCTCCACCTTCTTTCTTGTCCCTCCAAATGCTTCCTTCAACTTTACCAACTTGAATTTCTTCAACCTCTTCTTAAAGGATCCATTTGTCTCTCTTGGATTATACTCATCACCACGTTTAGGGGACCTCACAGAACGTCTAAACTCATATTAAGCCTTTCTTGCATCCCATCCTAGACATTTTAGAGCCAATTCTTCAAGAGCTTCATATGCATCGAGGGGTTGTAGCCTTCTCGAAGACATTTACCTTCCACTGGTAAGCCGGATATTCTCGAGCAATCGTCGGGAGTAATTCCCATCTCGCCAAATGGAAGATGAATTGTATATGTCTCGGGATAGTACCTCTCGAGAAATGCGGATACGGCAACAACGTCAAAATCCGCATGTGCATACTCTATAGCTCTCCATAACGCACACTGTTTCACTTTTGCTTGAAAATCGTCACACACCAAAGATAGATCCCATTTGGACGTCGAATAAGACGTACTGCATCATTATGATCCTACGAAAAAAAACATAACACTATTAATACTTGACGAAACATGTCCCAAAAAAAAAACGTTTTGTTAGGTAAAAATGAACTTAAAGAATACCTTTGTCGCATAGATCTTCGCAGCCCATGAGTGTTTGTAACCAAACAATGTGGACCCTCCATCATTTGGAGTACCATAAGTTGGGTTCACTGGTGGCAAACACAAATTATCAGGGGGAATATGTGAGTATCTATCACAAGGCGGCTTCCGCTTCTTTTTCTCTTTAACAGGAACTATTTCTTGCTCTCCCTCCTCTTCCTCCTCTTCTTCCCCTCCTTCCTCTTCATCCTCTCCCTCCCCTTCCTCCTCTTCTTCCCCTCCTTCCTCATCCTTCTCTTCCTCTTGTCCTTCTCCTTCTTTGCCCTGTCCTTGTTCTTCATCCTCTACATTTTCAACGTGTTCTCTTTGTTGTTCAACCTCTTCATTTCCTTGGTCTTCATTTCCTTGCTCTTCTTCATCATAATTCTCTTCTTCAATAACATTATCAATTGTATTCTCCATCACCTCTTGATTGACTTCCTGTAATGAGCCCCCTCTATGTTTTGCATTTTTAGTACCACGGTTTCGGAAATCCAGGTGTATCCTACCGCGAGGGGTTGGAGTTCTCAAATCTTCGGCTACGTGGGGATTAGATTTTTTCCCTTTGTTCCTAACGAATGAAAACCACATTATTAGCTAAACAGAATATTGTCTTATCAAATAAAGATGAACATGGGATTACATCAAACACAAAATGTTAACAGACTAAAGTTCGGTTATCTGGTATAAGTTGCGAGGTAACCGAACTACAAGTTTGTATATGACAGATCAAAGTTCGGTTACCAAATAGAAAGTGCGAGGTAACCGAACTATATTTTATCAAAGTTCGGTTACCTATATAAATTTATCGAGGTAACCGAACTCATATTTTTCATATAAAGAAGGAGTTCGGTTATGTTATTTTTAAGCGAGGTCATAGTTCGGTTACCTTAAAATTACTAATTGGCCGAACTGTTCTTCATATTGAAAGTTCGGTTACCTATATAAATTTATCGAGGTAACCGAACTCAAATTTTCATATAAAGAAGGAGTTCGGTTACATTTTTTTTTTGCGAGCTTACAGAACTATGAAGTTCGGTTACCTTAAAATTAATAATTCGCCGAACTGTTCTTCATATTCAAAGTTCGGTTACCAAATTTTAGGGTTTTAAAATTTTCTCCTAGCCGAAATCTCTACTGTGACTTTCATTTTCAGTGGTTTTTGATGATTTCTTCAACAAAAAACGATTCAAAGGAATGGGTATGAAGGAAATTACCTGCGGATTTTCATTTTGATAGAATCAGACTCCTTGGTTGATATTGGATGCTTCAATTCGTCTCCCAACTTTGCTTGAAGTTGTTTATCAACTTCAAATTGATTTGGGAGATTCGCTATGCTAGCCAGTCCCGGACTCAATCCTGGAATTCTTGGTGTCTGCTTAGAACGCATTGTTTAAAAAGATTGATTAATCGACGATGAATTTTTTCGAATCGACGATTAACGTCGATGTTTCGTAAGAAGATGAAAAGAAGAGAAGAAGAAGAAGATGAAGAATAAGAAAAGAAAAGAGGGTTTTTGAAATTGATTTTAGTGGGTTAGATTAGTGGGTATTGGTTAAATTAGTGGGTTATTAGGATTAGTTATAACCTTAATTAGGATAAGGGCAGATTAGTCTTCCCTAATCTTTTAGGACACCCCTTAAAATTTAGGGTGGACATTTGAATAACAAAGTAGTCCCCCACTGTTTTGGGGTAGTCCCCAAAACATCGTTCTAATAGAAACACCGTAAAGAATCTTTGTGAACACCTCAACCCAAACTTCAAATCCTAACTTCGCCAAATTTCATGTTGTCGGACTCCGGATAAACCTCCACAAAATTGTCGTCCCTCACAACCACCACAAACACGAAATCTTCGCCACTTTTCCATCATGCTAATCAGGTACCTGAGTTGATGAAATCAGTGATTATGAGCTAATGATGATTGAAATAGAAGAAAAAGTAGATGGATTGACAACCACCAGCAAAAATGGAAACACATCAACTAAAATAGATAACCCCATGATGAACCTGTCACTATGAATAAAAAAAAAAAAAAAACCCAAGGAGTAAATTGGATTTGGCTTGGAAAAGTTGATCTGACAACCATCACCACCATCTCAATCGAATATTCTGTCAACCCACACATCACAAGAATGCTGGAAAATTAAGATCATCAAGTCAAGAAGCCATCACCACCACTTAAACCAAAAACACCCCAAAAAACGTGTTGCTGATAAACAGGAAGATGCAGAAGAGAGGAGAGAAAACGGAATCAAGATTGTAATGCGCCAAGCCTTTGAATCCAACTTAACAAACTAACCCAATAAACGGAATCACCAATAAAAGGGATGAAACCCACTATATATACCCTCATAAACCTAGAACTAAAGTTGAAACTTTAATAATCGAATAGAAGCCCAAAAACATCGAAGAATGAATGGAAAAATGATTGAAACGAAAATCCGAGCTCGAATTTGGTTCAAGAAATGGACCAGACTCGAGCTCAGAAGAAGGGAAGCTAGGGTTGTGAAGGTTGAGTAAAGCAAAGAAGAAGAGAAAGGAAAGAGAACATAAACTTATATTTGAAAACCATATTCTAAAAGGCTCCCAGGCTATTAAGCCAAAGAAAACCAAAACTTACATTACAAAGTGTTAAAGTGTCGCTTGGTCGAACTCGCAATTTTTTCTATCTCAAGCTTGTTATCAATGTTAGATTTACAAAAATATATCTTGATTTCTAACCTACTAAGGTCATATCTCGAACTAGGATTAGAGTATAGTAGTAGAGTATCAGACATCATTGAATAATTCTCGAAGAGTGAAGAGTGAAGAAAAAACAAACACATATGCGAGAACTTCGTCAACAAAGAGGTATGTGAACTGACCTATCCTGTTTACTCATGGAATTTACCATTGTATCTTATGAGACTATATCGTAAGATTTCAGTAGATTTAATATGGCAAAAAAAAAAATTCAATCTCAAGCTTATCTCGACTAATTAGACTCTCGAAATATATATAATTCAAGCAATGGATGTTCATAGATCCTTAGAAATCTTTGATAAAATAATTTATTATTCACAAAGTATTTTTGTTTCAAGTTGATCATTTGAAAATTGTCCAAGCAATAGTACATAATGTCTATGGTTATTAGGAATATTTTGAATTGAATTATTATGAGATAAATAGACCCTCTTGGCACACGATAGACATATATATTTGTATGTATTACCTAAGTCAGACTGAATTCCGCAGACTGTAAAGGTTTGCAAACCCGGTTTGTTATCCCTTCACATCTGAGTTGAGGAATGAGGGTAGGTTTGCAAACCATTGAATCTGACATCGCGAACTACCACGGTTTGCAAACCCTTGGGGCCTGACTTCGTGAACTGCCAGAAGTTTCCAGACTTATATAGTTCCATTTTAGCAGAAGGTCACAAATTATTTTATATGACTATGTTCACATTTGCTACAACTCTCATAGATACTTCTAAGAAAAATTAATTCACAAAATCACTTTGGTCTTATGGGTTATTGTTCAGTCTTGAGTGTTATTGATCACCACTTAGTGTTGTAAGTTCAGAGGCATGCTTGGCGCTATATGAACTATCATTGTGCGTGGTTCTAGTTGCCTGGACCATAATGCATTTTCGTCGGTGTAATTTCAAGGCGTGTTTTTCACATGCTTACATGAATTCCTAATAAAGAAATTGATCTAAACTGAAAAAGTGTTTGCTTGGATCTCAAACTATCTTAGATTGAATTCAAAGCTACCTGGATCCTTGAAAATCTATAAATAGATTGACTCTTGTAACATAATTTCTTAATCCCTATCAGTCTTGTGTCCTAGCTGGAAAGCTATTAGTGTCGTCCTCTATAACCTATGTTCTTTATAGAACTGTATTCTAGGTTTTGACTTTGAATACTTCACTTAGGGATTCGTGAAGCCCGTCCAGACTATCTTTTTTACCTGATATATAGTTCTTGTATCCGGTTCTTTTTCTACTAATTATTGAAGTTAAGGGACTTTTAGTCATGAATAAGATAGATAAAACCACAAAGTTATCTTTGTATCAGACTTTGTGATTCCTCAAGATAGATATGTAAACTCTTATTTGATTTGTTTAGATCATTTCTTAGAGGTGGTTAGTAATCCAAGCTTCTCTGTTAACAAAGTGTACGTAATTTTCCGGATTCATGAGATTTGTTGGACTTTGTCTACTTTAAACAAATTTTCAACATATTAAAAGGAAAATCAAATAGGTTTGTATGTTATAGGAAAATATGTATCAAAAGTCTTTATTGAGGTTGAAGCAACTCATATTATGCAAAGGAATTCATCTAAGGGAATGAAGTGCGTAAAAGATTGCGAGGTTCAAAATATATAAGGAATATAACTGCAGCGAAATTGCTCGGAGGGTTAATTCAGTCTTAACTACATTCCAGTACGAAGTATGATAGTAGGCTAGTGTCTGTGGCGGTTGATACAATGTGGTGTTCAAAACTGGACGAAGTTCCGGGGTTTCTCTGCAGGCGCAGTTTTCCTCATTAATTTTTTTTATGGTGTCTTGTGTTTTTCCTTTTCCACATTATATTGTGTATCTTTATAAAAGGAATAACACAAGTATTCCGTAATTAATTTAGATAGTTTAAGTTCTTATTGTTTGAGATAAAAAATAAGACTTGTTCTTGTTAAATTCATATCTTGAAAGTATCATACTTGTTAGAATTCAGATACAATTAGATTGATTTTGGATATTGTTTTTTTAGATCGTCCAAGAACTCTTCTACACAATCAGGTACACGGACCTTTTATCTTTACATATGGATTGTGGAAGAGAAAGAGAAATTCTCCACAAGGGTCTTTGATTTGACCTACTTGTGATTGTATTGGTTTTGTCCAATAGGTTACGGAATGAAAAAGTTGGTGGTGCACTTGGTACCCTCTGAAGAAGCGGGGGTCTAACAACCTCACCCAATATTTCGTTTAGGAAATCTGTATGGACAAACTCCAATATAATTCCAAGAAAATCAACTAGACAGTCAGACTCAATCAATGGAAATATATCCAAGAGTTGTATCTATGTTTCACAATGTAATCATCAAATCAAACAGATAGAAATCCGCGAGCCTGATTATTATGTGAAACAACTTGAACGGTACCAAAGACCAATGTTCAAGTGTCAACAATTTATATCAACAACCAAAGCTTGGATTATCTAATTGATTGAACTACGCACAACCTATGATATTTCAATTATATATAACATATAATGCGGAAAAGAAATAACACAGACACCAGAAATGTTTTTAACTAGGAAACCGTAAGTGCGTAAATACCCCGGGACCTAGTCCAGATTTGAACACAACACTGTATTAAGCCGCTACAGACTCTAGCCTACTACAAGTTAACTTTGGACTGGAATGTAGTTGAGCCTTAACCAATCTCACACTGATCAAGTAATAGTCGTGTTCCTTACGACTCTGAATCCCTGCAGGACTCTATGCACTTGATTCCCTTAGCTGATCTCACCCACAACTAAGAGTTGCTACGACCCAAAGTCAAAGAATTGATAAACCAATCTTTCTCACGCAGAAAAGTATATTGAATAGATAAATCTGTCTCCCACAGAAATACCTATGAGTTTTGTTCCGTCTTTTGATAAATCAAGGTGAACAAGAACCAATTGATACACCAGACTTATATTCCCGAAGAACAGCCTAGTAATATCAATCACCTCACAATAATCTTAATCGTATGGTAGCGAAACAAGATATTGTGGAATCACAAATGATGAGACGAAGATGTTTGTGACTACTTTTTATCTTGCCTATCGGAGAATACATCTCGAGCAAATCTTAGAGAAGATAACACTCAATACAATAGAAAACAGCAAGATCAGAACACGCAACTATAGAGAAAATAGTTGGGTCTGGCTTCACAATCCCAATGAAGTCTTTAAGTCGTTAACCTATAATGGTTTAAGAAAAACCTAGGTTAAAGGAGAATCGACACTAGTCGCAACTAGTATCACACAACAGGTGTGGGGATTAGGTTTCCCAGTTGCTAGAGTTCTCCTTTATATAGTCTTCAAATCAGGGTCTGCAATCAATGTTACCTTGGTGACAAATGATAGACGCATTTATGTGTCTATTTTCATCTCTATTGTGTATATTGTTAGTACCCATTTTTTGTACTTATTATGGTGTTTTATGTGTTTGTAGGTATTTTTTGGCAATAAACATTTTTGGAAAAATCGGATCGAAAAGTTGTCTAAAGGCACCCAAGGGACATTTGTTATTCGGACTCTCACTACTGGATAAGGGGTACCCAAATTACTAAGGGGCACCCAAATTACTATCGGCACCCAAGTAGCAGGATAAGGGGCACTTCACCCTTTTCGTTTGTAAATGAAAAAAGGCGGGAAAAAGAAGAACAGAGCTGCAGATTTCTCAGGGGGATTTTGGACGTGATTTTATGCAATATTTTCGTGGATTTGGTTTGGTAATAGTCTGATACGACTAATCAAGGATGGTAAGGACCTTGGATTCGATTGGATTTGGCAGAATAATCGTGTGGAAGAAAATAGAGGAGCACGAGTTTGCAAGGGCCTGTTACGGGATTACAAAGAGTTTGAGCGTGTTTGGATAGAGCTTGGACGCTGCAGAAGCGTGAAGGAGTCAAACAAGGAGAGTTTGGAGTGAATTGGAATGTTACAGACGCGTGAAGAAGAAGAAAAAAGAAAGAAAATATTCCCGTGGATGGCAGCATTAATGAGAGTGATTCCGGATTTATTACAGTGATTTTGAGCCCCTGTCGAGTATATATAGGGTTCTGGGGATGCTTACAAAAGGAAGGGAGAATTGGGAGCAGTTTGGAGCATCACAGAATCGGAAAATCAAAGTTGTAGGAAGAACAATTTTTCTGCTGGTGAAGAACTTACGAAGAACATAAGACGCTCAAAGACAGTCGTTCCTCAACAGTGCTTGTGACGGTTATCTGTTATCGTTTCCTGTAACAATTGAGTTTGTAACAAATATTAGTGTTACAAACCCGGTTTTTATCATTTTTTCTCCCGGTTCATCATTTGTGAACCATTTTTGAGCATTAATAAAGATGAATTTTGAGCATGTTTCCATGATGATGAGTGGCTAATTCTCGCGTAATCAAGGCACGGAGGAAGCTATTGATGCATGAATAATTGTAATTATTTTACTTTTCTCTAATTTGCATTTTATAATTCACTAAAATCACTGCTTTGCAGAATTTTAATTGTTTGCATAATTTTCTTAATTAGTTGTGATTCAATTAGATAGGTTATACTTTGTTTAGATAATCTATGCTTAAGGGATACAATTAATGTTTGAGAATATGCTTGATTATTTGTGAATTAAGAAAAAGAGATTTTAAAGATAATTAGAGTTTTGGAATTTTTACCATCATTCATTCATGTGTAATAGTGGAATCTAGTGTCTTGGTTATTTTCAATCTTAAAAACAAATTTGGATTTAAATTTTCTCTATTTTTAGTTTAAATAAGTCTAAAATCTATTGCTTTGACAAGTCTCAACGAACCTTTTACTACCACTATCTAAAATTTGATCAATTTTTGGCGCCACCGACGCGGACTTGTTTTTAAGTTAGAGTTTTTAGATTTATTATTTTTTAGTTTTTTTTTTTTTTTTTAGATTTTTATTATTTTCTCTTTGTTCTATTTTACGTTTCTTTGGGTATATTTCATTGTACTACAGGTTTGGAGTTTGGACTGAAATTTTTTTAAGCCAAAGACTTTGGTGACTAAGAGATTAGGAGCCAAAGATAAAAGTTAAAAGAAAAGGAAAAGAAAGACAAAGAAATTTTATTTTATTTTATTAGGTTTTTAGATTTTATTTTTATTTCTTTAGATTTTCTTTTTAGAAATTGTATTAGGATATCTTTTATTTTTGTAATTTTTTTTTTCTTTTTGTTTTTTCTTTTGCTCTTTATTTTTGGACTTTGGACTTTGTACTTTGTACATTATTCTTTTATTTTTAAACCCTACGGAAGGGTAGTTTTAATTATAAACTGTTTGCAGGGAAGGACGACGATTACGATATCGTCTCGGCCCCTCGGGTTCGTACATGACATAGGAGTCGTGGCCCGAGTCGACTTCAGCGGTTCTTCGCCCGTCTGGTATGGGAGGTAAGTTTTTTGAAACACCCGCGAATCCCTTGTCAGCAGGTTTACTGTTTGCCTTAAGGTGAATATATGCTGAGGACTGAATACGGATTTTAATTTCCTAGTAAAGGGCAAGGACAGGCCATAAAAGATAAGGGTTCGGATTTCATAACCGTTCTCTTCTTGCCCGCCTTAGGAAAACATAACCTACGCGAACCCAAGCCTAAAATATTGACTAGAACGAGACCTATAGGGTAACGAGCTTAATAGGAAAGTCGTTCGAAAAATATTGGTTGCTCTTTTAAGCATACTTTGAAGTTCAGGAAGATTATTGTAAGTCGATTAGAGCCGCCTTGTAACCCAGGGAAGCGTTAGAGGTGGGGGTATCAAAGCTCCTCTGAGCTTCCCCTACTTCTCTTCGACTCACTTTATTCGGATCGATCCAGAGAGGTTTGCTTAGATTGTAACGAATTCCTTTTCGAAGGATTAGAAGCTGGTCTAGAAACAATCTAAGTTGAGCCATCATGCTTGTTGTTTGCTAGAAATCTTTAGGTTTTCTTTGGTGGAGTCAGCCTGCTGTGTGTTTGCTTAGAACCTCCCTTCCTTAGGATTTTTTTTTATTTTTTATTTTTTTAGTGTATGCCAAAATCGCTCAAGACCATTAGTGAGCGTGCTTGGAAAAGAGACACTTTTGTCCGTTTGATTAGTGACGAGCCTAAAGGTTTTTCTTTTGTAGACGGGGAGCTCGAAGACCCTTCTTTGGAGAGCCCTGTTTTTGGAAACTTCAATTTTGAGAATCTAAGTCTTAGTGAGGAATTCACCCCTAGGATTTTTACGGTGCCAACAATGACAACTTTGAAGGAGTACATGTACCCAACTAGGACCAACCGACCATCGTGCATTAAGTTGCCAGCCTCTATGGCTAGTTATGAGTTGAAACCTGGTATTCTTCAGATGATCCCTATATTCTTAGGAAAAGATGATGAAAACCCTTACTTTCACATTAGGGACTTTGAAGAAATTTGTGGAACAATTAATATTAAAGACCTTAGTGATGAAGTCTTGAAACTTAGGATGTTCCCCTTTTCCTTGAGAGATAAAACCAAGACCTGGCTGAACAACCTACCATCTGAATCCATAAAAACATGGCAGGAACTTATTGCTGCCTTCTATTTAAAATTCTACCCCAAGCATAAAACTGCAGCTGTTAGGCAGAAAATTAGTGCTAGTGTTCAACAAGAGGGAGAATCGCTTTATAGGTTTTTAGAGAGATTCAATGATCTCCTAGCCCAATGTCCTCACCATGGGTTTGAGAAAATGAAACTAGTAGAGATTCTTTATAATGGTTTAGAATATTCGACCAAAGCCACGGTCGAGTCTTTGTGCGCTGGTGAGTTCACTAGTAAAAATGCTGATGATGCGTTTTCCTTCTTAGAAGTTGTCGCTGAAAAATCCCAACAGTGGGAGTCTTGTGTTGAACCCCCTAAAAGACTCTTTATCAATAAAAGTAGCACTAATGTGGTTGATACAGGCTTTGGGTCTGATGCTAAGTTTACTGCTTTGTCTAGAAGGTTAGAAGCTTTGGAATTGAATCAGTCTAAACATAGGTCTTTTGTTGAAACTGATAATAGGATTAGAGCCTCTCAAGTCTCTAGTTGTGGAATAGAACCCAATAACTCGTTTTGGGAAGGTCAGGTTAGTGAAGAGCAAGCCCATGCTGTCTATAACAATGCAAGATTTGAAAACCGTCAGAAGTTTGACCCCTACTCAGAGACCTACAACCCTGGTTGGAGAAACCATCCTAATTTCTCTTGGTCTAAAGGACAGAGTCAAGGCCAGTCTAGTAATTCTCAGCCTCCCCCAGGTTTTGGTTATAATAAGAACCCTTCAGGTCAATCCCAGTTCCAGAACTCTTCTGAGAATAGAATAACTAGCTTAGAGGAATCTCTTAGTTTATTACAAAAGAGCCAGGACATGTTCGTAAAGACCCACGAAGTATTACTAAAGAACCAGGCTAGTTTTCAAGAGGAAACCAAGCAGAATTTTCAACATAATGCCAAGTCTCTTGCTAAGTTAGAACTTCAAGTTAGTCAAATAGCTAAGATTCTAAGTGAGAGAGATAATTGGAGTTTTCCTAGTCAGACTCAACCTAATCCTAGAGGAGTTCATGAAATAGGAGGAAGATCATCTGATCATGTGAATGCAATCAAAACCCTTATGAGTGGTAGAGAAATAGACAATAAGGTTGCCATGCCTGATAGTGAACATGCTGTAGTTCACCCTTCTGAATCAGAAGCTGAAGAGATTGATGGAACCTCTAAGGAGACTGATGAGTCCCCTGATAAGCCAAACTTTGTTCCCAGAGCCCCATTCCCACAATTGCTGGTACCAACTAAGAAGGAGTCCACTTTTAATGATATTTTGGAGGTTTTTAAGCAGGTAACTATCAACCTTCCATTATTAGATGCAATTAGGAAGATTCCTCCTTATGCCAAGTTCCTTAAGGACTTGTGTACGCGAAAGCGTCATCTCAGTGTCCATAAGAAATCCTTCCTAGCTAGACATGTGAGTTCTATTATTCAGAATACTACTACTCCTAAGTATAAAGACCCAGGTTCCCCTACCATTGCCTGTACAATAGGGAAATACCGTGTTGAGAAAGCGCTGCTTGACTTAGGAGCCAGTGTGAACTTACTCCCATACCATGTGTACCTTAAGCTAGGACTTGGTGAGATGAAACCTACCCAGATAACACTTCTATTACCTGATAGGTCCGTAAAAATTCCTCGTGGTGTGATTGAGGATATTCTTATTGAGGTCGACAAGTTTATTTATCCAGTGGATTTTGTTATCCTAGATACTCAACCTGTCCCTGACCCAGAGAACCAGATACCGGTAATTCTAGGTCGCCCGTTTTTAGCTACATCCAATGCGATCATCAACTGTCGAAACGGTATTATGAATTTGTCTTTTGGTAACATGACCATTGAGCTGAACATTTTTTATATTAGTAAGCTACCCTATGAACTAGATGACTCGAGCATAGAAGAGGTCAACATGATAGGAACATTAGTCGAGGAGTCATTACCAAACACTTTGTTAGAAGATCCATTAGAGAAATTCCTAGCCCACTTTGGGATTGATTTTGATGATGATAATGTGATTAATGAGGTGAATGCTTTGTTAGATTCAACCCCTTTGTTGGACACTAGCAATGTTTGGAAATCTAAATTCGAACCACTACCAGTTTCTGAGTCTACTCTAGTTCCTTCGTTAGGAGAGCCTCCTAAGTTGGACCTTAAACCATTACCAGATACCTTGAAGTATGTGTTTTTAGGCCCAGCTGAAACTTTTCCTGTAATTGTAGCATCCAACTTGGATAGTGATCAGTAAAGTAGGTTAGTAACCGTTCTTCAAAACAACAAGGAAGCTTTAGGATGGACCATAGCAGACATTAAGGGTATAAGTCATACTATTTGTATGCATCAGATTTATTTAGAGGAAGATACCAAACCTTCTAGGGAGATGCAACGTCGACTAAACCCTAATATGAAAGAGGTAGTTCGAACCGAGGTTCTTAAGTTGTTAGATGCAGGCATTATCTACCCTATTTCAGACAGCAAGTGGGTCAGCCCTGTTCAGGTTGTCCCCAAGAAATCCGGTATTACTGTAGTCCAGAATGAGAACAATGAGTTAATCCAACCCGAGTGACCACGGGTTGGCATGTTTGTATTGACTATAGGAAATTGAACAAGGTCACTAGGAAGGACCACTTTCCCCTTCCTTTCATCGACCAAATGCTAGAGAGATTAGCTGGACATAGTAACTATTTCTTCTTAGATGGCTACTCCGGATATAATCAGATCGTTATTGCCCCTGAAGACCAAGAAAAAACTACTTTTACCTGTCCCTTTGGTACCTTTGCGTATAGACGCATGCCTTTCAGGCTTTGTAATGCCCCTGCAACTTTTCAGCGTTGTATGATGAGCATATTTTATGACATGGTAGAACGGTTCTTAGAGGTCTTTATGGATGATTTTTCAGTATTTGGTTCGTCTTTTGATGAGTGCTTGCATCATTTGTCATTAGTTTTGACTAGGTGCAAGGAGAAGAATTTAGTGCTTAATTGGGAGAAATGTCATTTCATGGTTCGTTCAGGAATTGTTTTAGGGCATATCATATCTTCTAAGGGTATAGAGGTAGATAAAGCCAAAGTTGACCTTATTAAGACTTTACAAGTCCCAAAAACCGTAAGAGATATTAAGTCATTCTTAGGGCATGCAGGTTTTTATCGTCGATTCATTAAGGATTTTAGCTTGATTTCTAGACCTCTTTGCAATTTGCTTGCAAAAGATGTTAAGTTTGTCTTTGATGATGCTTGTAGAGGCTTTTGAGAAGCTTAATACTTTACTCACTACCGCCCCCATAGTCCAGGCACCCAACTGGAACCTACCCTTTGAGATCATGTGTGATGCTTCAGATTTTGCTATTGGTGTTGTGCTAGGTCAGCGAGAAAACAAATTACTCCATGTGATTTACTATGCTAGCAAAACTCTGAATGATGCCCAGTTGAACTATACTACTACAGAGAAGGAACTGTTAGCCATTGTGTTCGCCTTAGACAAGTTTAGACCCTATCTCTTAGGTTCTAAGGTTATAATCTTCACTGATCATGCTGCTTTGAAGTATCTTCTTTCCAAGAAGGATACAAAACCTAGATTGATTAGATGAATCCTATTGTTGCAGGAATTTTCCTTAGAAATTAGAGACAAAAAAGGTGCAGAAAATGTAGTAGCAGACCACTTGTCTAGGCTTGTTGTGGATACCCTTGATGATTCCCATCCTGTTAGAGATAGTTTTCCTGATGAACAACTGTTCTCTGTTACCCAATTACCTTGGTATGCGAATATAGTGAACTATCTTGTTACTGGTCGAATTCCCCAGCATTGGGGTAAACAAGATCGTTCTAGATTTTTAGCTGAGGTTAAGCACTTCTTTTGGGATGATCCTTATTTGTTTAAGTATTGTCCAGACCAGATTATTAGGAGATGTATACATGAGATTGATCAGTCAAGTATTATTTCCTTTTGTCATGATCATGCTTGTGGGGGTCACTTTAGTGCTAAGAAGACTGCTGCTAAGATATTGCAGTGTGGATTCTATTGGCCTTCGTTGTTTAAAGATTCCCACAGTTACTGTGTTACTTGTGAACGTTGCCAGAAATTAGGAACCATTTCCCATAGGAACATGATGCCCTTGAACCCTATCTTAGTTGTTGAGGTATTTGATGTGTGGGGTATTGACTTTATGAGTCCGTTTCCTAATTCTTTTGGTAACATATACATCCTTGTCGCTGTAGACTATGTCTCTAAGTGGATTGAGGAGGTTGCGTGTAAAACCAATGACCATAGGGTCGTAGTCCAGTTTTTGAAAGAGAATATACTTACACGTTTTGGTACGCCGCGAGCTATAATTAGTGATGGAGGTTCACACTTTTGTAATAGACCATTTGCTCTTTTAATGAAACAGTATGGTATTACCCACAAAGTAGCTACCCCATATCACCCACAGACTAGTGGTCAGGTAGAGGTCTCCAATAGGGAAATTAAGCGTATTTTAGAGAAAACAGTTAATCCCAATAGGAAAGACTGGTCATTGAGGCTTACTGACGCCTTATGGGCTTACCGTACTGCGTTTAAGACACCCATTGGAATGTCACCTTATCATTTAGTATTTGGCAAGGAATGTCACCTGCCTATTGAGTTAGAGCATAAAGCCTATTGGGCTATTAAGTGATCGAATTTTGATAGTGGTAAGAATGAGGTTCGTAAGACTTGTGAAAGCAATTGAATTTAGATTTATTTAAACTAAAAGTAGAGAAAATTTAAATCCAAATTTGTTTTTTTTAGAGTGAAAATAACCAAGACACTAGATTCCACTATTACACATGAATAAATGATGATAAAAATTCCAAAACTCTAATTATTTTTAAAATCTCTTTTTCTTAATTCACAAATTATCTAGCATATTCTCAAACATTAATTGTATCCCTTAAGCATAGATTATCTAACCAAAGCATAACCTATCTAATTGAATCACAACTAATTAGGAAAAATTATGCAAACAATTAAAATTCTACAAAGTAGTGATTGAGTGAATTATAAAATACAAATTAGAGAAAAATAGAATAGTTACCAATTATTCATGCATAAATAGCTTCCTCCGTGCCTTGATTACGCGAGAATTAGCTCATCATTATCATGGAAACATGCTCAAAATTCATCTTTATTAATGCTCAAAAATGGTTCACAAATGATGAAATGGGAGAAAAAATGAATAAAACCGGGTTTTGTAACACTTATATTTGTTACAAAATCAATTGTTACAGAAAACGATAAAGGAATACCGTCACTGGCACTGTTGAAGAACGACGGTCTTTAAGGGTCTTATGTACTTCGTACCTTCTTCACCAGCAGAAAAATTGCTTTTCCTGTAACTTTTTTCTCTCGATTTCTTTATGCTCTAAACGTCTCCCTATTCTCTCCCTGAACTCCCTCCTCCTTATATGAGTCTCCTAAAGCATTTATATAGTCACAGGATCAAGAATAAATTCGTAATAACCCAAAAATCTTCTCGATATCCAACCATTAACTCATGAATATTTTCTTTTATGTTTTATGTTCTTACGCATCTTTTCGACGTATACACGCTCCAGAACTTCCTTGTTTGACTCCTCCACACTTCTGCAGCAACCAAACTCCTCCACACTTCTGCAGCAACCAAACTCCATCACAACTCAATCCATGCACGTTCAAACACGCTGTATTCCGAGGTTGCATATTTTCTTCCCGACGAAAATTCAGCCCAACTGAACGCATTAGAACACTCATACCACCATTGTTTGGGCATATCACGTTCATCCCAATCGAAATCAATGATTGAATCTCACTGAAACTCCTCCAAAAATCCAACAGAAAATTCCGCAGAAAAATGAAATTTTTTCCCGCCAAAATTATTTTTCAAATGATGAAGAAGGTGTAGTGCCCTAAATCCAAAACGCGGGTGCCTTTAGCAGCTCGGCTGCCTTGGGGGCGCCCTTATCCATTTTTAGGGTGCCTTTAGTAATTTTGGTGGGTGCCTTTAACACTTTTTCTGGGGTGTTTTCAACACTTTTTTCGGGGTTCCTCCGGTGCATTTCTGGGGTGCTTCCGGTGCATTTCTGGGGTGCCTTTAGTACTCTATCCTGGGGTGTAAAACATCACTTTACGAGCCAATTTCGTCGCAAGAGCTTATTTCTTTAAAAATACCTACAAAGACATGAAATAACAAAATAAATACAAAATCGAATACTAACAATATATACAATTGAGACATATTAGACACAATAATGCGTCTATCATTAAGCAGCTAAACTTTTCACTTGACAAGGCAGGAGCTCACAGAAAGCTCTAGCTCAATGAGTTGGACGAGATTCGTAGAGATGCATACGATAGTGCTAAGGAGTATAAGAACAAAATGAAACTTGTACATGATAAGAATATTTTACGAAAGTCATTTTCTCCAGGTCAAAAAGTTCTTCTGTATGACACTAGTTTGCATCTATTCCCCGGGAAGTTGCGCTCTCGGTGGACCGGTCCTTTTGTGGTCCGTACTGTTTTTCCTCATGGAGCTGTTGAGATCGATACACCGGATGGTTCTTCGAAGGTTAACGGTCAGAGATTGAAACCCTTTTTAGAGCCCTTTCCTACAGGTGATGTTGAGGAGGTCCCTCTGGAGGACCCTGCTTACCCTTGATTGACCATCGAGGTCATTGTATGTTGTATATTAGTTTTTGATTTCTCTCTTAACCCAGGTACTATCTTTCCAACTTCTCCTTGTGTTATTTTTGGTACTGCTTTTTTATTAGAAACATTGAGAACAATGTTAGATTTAAGTTTGGGGGTATGGGAAAAACTTTTTAGTTGCAATTAATAAACTCCAGATCCTAGAAATTTATGCCTATTAAGGATGGCACTAACCAATCTAAGTGGATGAAAGCATTTTGGTTTTAGGAGTTGAGGAACCAATCTGAGTAGATGGAAACATCTATAAGAGTCTATTCGTAAAAGCACAGAGCTCAGGTGTTAGAAATAACATGATAGTTTCGCCATATCTCGTTGAGTCCTTTTCACTTCTGTTTTTATTTTATTTTCTTTTTAAAATATGTTTCTCTTAGTGATTAGGCGGGGCTCACGATTCAAGTTGTTACCACTGCTAGGGTGTAATAGAGTGATTGAGATACTAAAAAAAAAAAAAAAAAAAGACAAGACCAATCAGACCAATCGGAATAAATTTTAACACTTGGATAGCAATATGTGTGTGTTCTCCCTGTCTCCGTTGCCTAAACAAGCGTGGAATGCAGGATCCACGGGAATTACCATGTAATCTGCTGACAAGAAGCATGCGCTTGGATCCACAAGATCTAATCATGTTGTTAGTTCTAAATAAATAATGTGTGTTCAATAAATCGACCGCTGGTTCCCTTGTATATGCCAGACGAGTTGATCTAGAATTAGGATTATTGACCACGGGTCCCCTTGTATATGCCAGTTGTGTTGATATTAGTCAGACCGGTATCTCAGTCCATTAGGATAGGTTCATCTTGGAAGAGGCCTTCAGACAGATATGAGAAACACCGTTCACCTAGTCAACATCAAAACCATCTATGTTTTTCTATATCCATCTCTTAATCTATCCATGTGATTTGTTGACTCCGGATATTGATGTCCATAGTGAAACTATCTGAGTAGACCTCTGTCACTTATATATGAATTTTAGTATGCTTGAGTGCAAACTCGTGTACAACAATTTGAATTTCGCATTAGGGTACTTCCTCCCGTAATCAATAAGTATGCCAACCAATGAGGTTCTTTAGTGCCATTTCAAGGTTCTGCGTAGATAGCTAGGGTCTGGAGTAAAGGTTTTGTGGGTACATCTCTGGTAAACCCTCCCGAGACTATAACTCGGCCACTAGGGCCACCTAGGGGTTCAAAGGCTTGTTGCACACGCTAAGTGCAATCGCGATGCCTGCGACAGTGAGTTAGGATTTTATTTTTGAAGTTTTGGGGGAATTTTATAGACGCATTTATGGGTCCATTTTCATCTCTATTGTGTATATTGTTAGTACCCATTTTTTGTACTTATTATGGTGTTTTATTTGTTTGTAGGTATTTTTGGGCAATAAACATTTTTGGAAAAATCGGCTCAAAAAGTTGTCTAAAGGCACCCAAGGGACATTTGTTATTCAGACTCTCACTAATGGATAAGTGGTACCCAAATTACTAAGGGGCACCCAAATTACTATCGGCACCCAAGTAGCAAGATAAGGGGCACTTCACCCTCTTCGTTTGTATATGGAAAAAGGCGGGAAAAAGAAGAACAGAGCTGTAGATTTCTCAGGGCGGATTTTGGACGTGATTTTATGCAATATTTTCGTGGATTTGGTTTGGTAATAGTCTAATACGACTAAACAAGGATGGTAAGGACCTTGGATTCTATTGGATTTGGAAGAATAATCGTGGGGAAGAAAATAGAGGAGCACGAGTTTTCAAAGGTCTGTTACGGGATTACAAAGAGTTTGAGCGGGTTTGGATAGAGCTTGGACGCTGCAGAAGCGTGAAGGAGTCAAACAAGGAGAGTTTGGAGTGAATTGGAATGTTACAGACGCGTGCAGAAGAAGAAAAAAGAAAGAAAATATTCCCGTGGCTGGCAGCATTAATGAGAGTGATTCCGGATTTATTACAGTGATTTTGAGCCCCTGTCGAGTATATATAGGGTTCTGTGGATGCTTACAAAAGGAAGGGAGAATTGGGAGCAGTTTGGAGCATCACAGAATCGGAAAATCAAAGTTGTAGGAAGAACAATTTTTCTGCTGGTGAAGAACTTACGAAGAACATAAGACGCTCAAAGACAGTCGTTCCTCAACAGTGCTTGTGACGGTTATCTGTTATCGTTTCCTGTAACAGTTGAGTTTGAAACAAATATTAGTGTTACAAACCCGGTTTTTATCATTTTTTCTCCCATTTCAACATTTGTGAACCATTTTTGAGCATTAATAAAGATGAATTTTGAGCATGTTTCCATGATGATGATGAGCTAATTCTCGCGTAATCAAGGCACGGAGGAAGCTATTGATGCATGAATAATTGATAATTATTTTACTTTTCTCTAATTTGCATTTTATAATTCACTCAAATCACTGCTTTGCAGAATTTTAATTGTTTGCATAATTTTCTTAATTAGTTGTGATTCAATTAGATAGGTTATACTTTGTTTAGATAATCTATGCTTAAGGGATAAATTAATGTTTGAGAATATGCTTGATTATTTGTGAATTAAGAAAAAGAGATTTTAAAGATAATTAGATTTTTGGAATTTTTACCATCATTCATTCATATGTAATAGTGGAATCTAGTGTCTTTGTTATTTTCAATCTTAAATACAAATTTGGATTTAAATTTTCTCTATTTTTAGTTTAAATAAGTCTAAAATCAATTGCTTTCACAAGTCTCAACGAACCTTTTACTACCACTATCTAAAATTTGATCAACAAAGCATTCAATATTTACCGTTAGATGAAAACCTGATTAGACTCAAGTTAATATATTTCAACCGTTAGATCGAACTTAGCTTGTTACACACAAATAAAAAGTGACTTCATTTAGATATGGGTAACCGTACCTAAACGTGTACACCTTGTTGGCTCAACAATAGTTAACCGAAGTTAGCCATATGAATACTTTCATATCAACCTTGTTCATCTCAATGACAACTAGTTCAAATTACTCAAATGAAACTAGTTATAGAGTTGTTCAATTGTTTATATTCTCATAAAAGTATACAAGACACAATTGAATAAAAATCGATTTTGATTCACTCGAATCAATTCATGAATATTATAGCCACGATATGCAAAAGATTTCATTCCTTAATATATAAATGTATTAGTTCATGAACAAACCGATTTTAGAACATAACCTCCTCAATTATACGAACGGGTACTCAAACCTAAGTGGCCGAACTAAGTTTGGGTTCGCCAGTATGCGAACGGGTACGCATACCTTCCAAACTCACTTAAATCCCGGAACTTGAAACTCATGCCAGTACGCATACCGGTATGCATACTAAGTTCCCGGACTTTCATAAACCAACCAGTACGCATACGGGTATGCATACTATGGTTCCCGGACTTGGAATAACTTGCAACAGTTAGCATACAAGTACGCATACTATGCTATATCCAATCATGGTTATTTGTTCTAAACTCTCAGTTCAATCATTGAAACATTCTTAAAATACGAGAATAGCTGTCTCACACAAACTATTAGCTTCAAAGCAATTTTCAAGTGATCGAATGATCAATACGAAACATTCCGAGTCTACATCAAATGACTGTCTGATAGACACATATTTGTGTATTAATTAGTCCTGATAATATATATTGTTGGTGCTTATTTTTGTACTAATTTTGGTTTTTATTTTATTTTTGTAGGTACATGAATAAAATGGGCTATGACTCGAAAAACGGCTAAAACTGGTCTTGTGCGCAGAAAATATGGACTTTGGAAGGGAACAAATGTTGAAGCAAATGGGTCGAACCATGGACGTAACTGTAACAATGTCGACACCTTGACCATGCAAATTTATCCTTCCCTTTATCCCATTAAGGAAATCCAAAGGAGTTATGATTGACAAAAAGATGAATTAGGAAAGAATTGCCTACATGCATCACAAAATTAAATACATGAAGATTAGGAGATTTGAGAAAATAAGTTGCATGCATGAGAATTAATCCAAAATATTCTCTCACATATTAAATGGTGTAAAGTGATGCAGAAAGGGATGATGTGGCACACTACAATTGGTAATTGGTTTATCACTTAACACATGGCAAGCTTCTATTGGGTTGACGATGTAATAATGGGAATTAAAATGGAAGGTAAAATTCTTCTGTCCCTATATATACAGTGTTATTCAATCAAGGAGGGGAGGCCCGGTGTCCGTAGTCCAGAGAAAAAATAATAGAGTTTTCATTTTTATTTTCTTCTTCTTTTCTTTTGTAATGGAGTAATCTCTTCACTAGGATTACTCATGAAACCCTATTATGAGTTAGAGATTTCAATTCATTTTTAATAATACTTTATCTTGGTCCTATATTCTCGTGCGTTAATGATAATAGTTTTATTCATACGTCCTAATGCTTGCTTTGTTTGTAATTATTTTCTAATTAGAGACCAGCATCTAAATGGGTAGAATTATTAGTATTTTGAGAATTTTATTGATTATAAAGCTTTATCATCCGAGACGTACCCGTGTTCTAAATCGTCTTGTGCTAATGAGAAAAGTATTACAGAGAAATGTTGAAATATTTACGCATAATAGTGGTGGATTGTTGGAACCCTAGGTTTTTATTTTCTTATTTATTTATCTTATTAGTTTTAATTAATTTTTATCTTATATTATTTTCTTTCTCACTTTATTTAATTAGAAATTGAAGGTAACAAATTTAGTCCCTCTGGAACGAACCCACATCTGTATACTGTCCTATCGACAGCCGTGCACTTGCGGCATAATAAAATATCCCATCAAGTTTTCGGCGCCGTTGCCGGGGGCTGATAATTGTTATTTTTATTTTCTATTAAGTTTGTACATATTAGTTTATAATTTTATTTTATTTTCTATTAGATTAGGTTAGATTTTATTATTTATTTATTTTCTTTCCTTTTATTTGTAGATTTTACTTGGGTATATTTTATTTGTGGTGTGCAGGATAATTTGACATTTAAAGTGGAACTGAAATTTGCATTCCAAAAAGGTAAGTAGAATAATACCCAATATTTTATTTTATTGTAAATATTTTAGATTAGATTTTATTTTTATTTTTTAAATTTTATTTTATTGTGAATATTTTAGTTAGATTTTTATTTTTAATTAAAAAAATACTAAATACACTTGCACTGCATATTGCATCGTCAGACACCGAATTTTAAGAAAACACATGGAAAAGTACCGTTGAACCCTCTGGGCGTTATCAGTCGAAATTCCACAAACCTTAGCGTCGTACCTTTGACCAGTCTTTTTACTGCAGGTATATTTTGCTAAGGTAACCTGGGCTTACCCAATTTAGTCGACCCAGCATTTGCACGTACAAAATAATAATAATAATAATATGTCGAACTGGTATTATGAGGACCAATATAATGAATATCGACCGGAATTTCAAAATGGACAATATTCGTTCTTTGACCATTGTGTGGATAGTACCCGGGACCATTACCGATCTTCTGAAGGTTATGATTCTTACCACGGTGATCCCAATTACTATTCGCATGTCCATCAGTCATAAGAAAGGGTGAATGAGCAATATTATAATGAAAAAAATGAAAGTTCTCCATCTTTGGAGGATCTAGTTAAACAATTGAAACCTAATTCTTCTTACAACAGAATTCTTTCTCTCGAAGATTCACTCAAGCAGTTGTTTGAAAGTTCACATAGGACAGAAATATTAATGAATCAATTAATTGAAACCGAGCAGAAGAATTTCTTAGATACGAATGAAAAAATTGCAGCTTTAAATATTGCTCTAAATGAACTTAATTGCCAATTAGATAAGGTTCAACCATCTTCATATTGTGATGAAGATGAGGACAGTACTAATGAAGATTATGAGAAATGTAGTCATGATGACGAAGAAATTGTTACACCAATTGAGCCTTACGATGATCATGGTGTTTCTAGTTCAAATCCTAATAATATTGTTGATTATTCACCTATTCAAAAGGAAGTGGATTTGACTAGAGATACCATAGTTTTAGATGGTGTAGTGTACCATTATGATTATGAAGCCAATGATGGTTTAGAGGAAAGAGTGTATCCTGAGAGTAGTGTTTTAGAGTCTAGCGATTCAGAAAAAATAGTCTCTTCTTAGGATTATAGAAATGTAGAACCACCTAATTTCAACCTAGAAGAAACAAAAGATCATTTTCCTAAATCTGATAATTTAGAAATTAAGGAAATTGTGACTAGTTTATCCAAGGATATTGACAAATCTAGGTTTGGGGGTGAATATCATTCTCCCCATGGTTTAACTTTGACTCTTATAAAGGTCCCTAATTTTTGACTTGACGTATGTGTCTCTACCATCTTAAGAGACTATCTTCATGCACGTTTTCCTGAACCTAGTTATGTCCTTAAAGAAACTCTATTGATAGAAACCCATCCTCTGGTTGATGTGGTTAATCCGGTCCATGATACCATAATTGACTTTGTTGTCCAACCAAGATTTTATTTACCAAATGTGGGAGTATATCAATTTGAAATGTGTCATTATATAGTTTTTATAACTAAACCTAATTATAGGAAATTAGAATCGTCGACACATTTTCTTAAAATTGACCACCATTATGGTCAACTGTGTAAGTCCAATCTGATTGACTTTAAGGATCCACAATTATTCAGGTTATTATTATGTGCTTCTAAGTTTTTATTTGAGTTCTTCCAGACTTTACTACCTGATCCTCCGGATCCTGCCTATGAGGAAATGCAGCCGATGAAAATATTTTATCTAGACCCTTTCATAGAGCCTGAACCCGAACCACAACTAGATGTAGTTGTCTTAAATAAGAAACTAGAAAAGTGTGTGCTTTGTTCATTTTCTTGGCATTCCTTTTATTTGTGGTAGCTTAATTTGGTTTTAATTACCCACAATTGTTCCGGCTACTACTTTATGATTTTATGTGGTGACTAATTTTTCTTATGTCTGGCTGAAGACTTTAAACTTAGCACTTCTTGGGAGGTAACCCATGCTCATGTGACACGGTAATATCCTTCCTTATTTCCTTTGCTTCAAGTGGTAACAGTTTCTCCTTGTTCATGCTTTTAATTTCATCTTTAGAACATTGAGGACAATGTTAGATTTAAGTTTGGGGGTATGGGAGAAACTTTTAGTTGCATTATTAAAAATTCTAGTGTCACATAGTATTCGGCTAGCTAAGTTTACATATTGTTTCTCACCGAAAAGATGGAAATTCGAATTGCTAGGGATAACATTCTAGTGAGACATTAGAGAAAAAGACATTGAGATCATTGACACTCAGGAGAGAAAATTTACCTTTTAGAAGGTAATCGTGATGGACCTAACCATCCATGATGGAAAGAAAATTAGGTCATAAAGAAATGCCAGAAAGACAAAGCAACCTCCCATGTAGTCTTAGTTACTGGATTACGACTCTCTCTCAGAAGAAACTTATCATCAACAAGCGAAGAGACATACAAATCTAAGAATCAAGTTGAAGACGTTTAAAGTTTATAAGCAACAATAGAAAGAAAAGCAGAATTCAAAATCAAAGTTGAAGACTTAGGTATAAGAAGTTATAAGAGCAAAGAAAACGATGTAAGTTGTTGAAGTTCATGATACTAAGACATTACAAGTTGTGAAGATCCAAGTGATTCTCTAATGGCCATGTAAATATTAGTCTTGTTATTATTGTGTTTCAAAACAAAAAAAATCAAAAAAATCAAAAAAAATCAAATAAAAAAAAATTAATAAATAAATAAAATAGTCCTTTTTGTTCAATAAGGCCATGGGGGAAGAAGAGAAATCTATAAAGAAGTTGAGGAGAAGAGTTAATTGTCAAGGTTCTAAGAGGTTCGAGAGTTTATCATCAACAGTTGAAGCCGAAGAAGACGTTGTTTCTACTGAGCATTATGAGAGAGCCGAGGAGAAATGCATATTGGTTGCTTTGTTAGTCCGCTTTCCATCTGACACAAGATCTTTTTAGCACTGGTTCAACTCATCACACGTAATTTATCTAGCTGTACAACGGATTTTCCTCTCATTTTTATCTCTCTCCTAATCTTATCCAGCTATAAAACGGATGTGTCTCATAATGTTTATCCAGCTGTAGAGCGGATATCTCTTGATCCAGCTGTAGAGCGGATGTGTCTACCAAATTCTTTATTCAGCTGTAGAGAAGATACCTTTGATTTCCCTTGCATTCTAGTTACTTGGCGATAGGTTGAGAATATGTATGTCGTCATAGCTCTTTGAATACTTGTGACCAATTAGAAGTAAAGGTTTTGTGGGTACACCTCTTGTAAACCCTCTCGAGACTATAACTCGGCCACTAGGGATACCTAGGGGTTTAAAGGCTTTTTGCACATGCTAAGTGCAACTGATAAGCACGTAAGCGTGACGCATTTTCACCCATAACTACATTATGTAGGACTCATTTTATTTCTAATAAAGTTGTTTTAAGTCTTTTATAGGGAATAAGCTCTTGCGGCAAAATTGGCTTGAAAAGTGGTGTTTTACACCCCAGGATAGAGTACTAAAGGCACCCCAGAAATGCACCGGAAGCACCCAAAAAATGTGTCGGAGGAACCCCGGAAAAATTACTATCTACGCCAAAATTACTATTTGCACCCCATAAGACAAGTGCTAAAGGGACACCCATGCAGGATTAGGGGGAGGACATCTTCTTCTCAAATTCAAAAAAATAAATTTTGGCGGGAAAACCATTTCTTCTCTGGCAGAATTTCGATCGGATGTTTGGACGTGATTAGTGAGATTCAATCCCTAAAACTTAGTGGGTAGACGTGATATGACTATAGAAAGCTGGTATGGGTGTTTGTTTCGATCAAATTTTGTTGGATAACTTGGTTTAATCCAAACAGGGAGTTTGGAGGAAAAACATGAGCTTGCACGAGTTGTGAGGAATGCAAATTGTCCGGCGATACAAAATACAGAAGATCGTGGAGAATTAAAAAGAAAGTCACCCTCTGAAACACACAAATAGAGATGAGATTACCTACCACTTTGTACCACCCTAGAACCCATTGATCAATAGTACCATCAATGTTTAAGCCACTACCTACCTGAAACAGACTACTGAGAATTTTAAGTTATGAGAAAAGAGTTCGAAGGAACATGAAGTTGAGTCAAAAAAAAAAAAAAATCTGTTTTCGGCACTGGTATTCAACAACATAAGGCTATCTATGCCCTTTACTTTAACTGAAAGACTCGCTTCACTGTGCTGGTGTTATAAGTGTTAGCTTCCACCTGTGTTTCCTGCAAAATTTACATAAAATGTGTTTTGATTTGAATAAGACACCTTGTTGTTAAGTTCCGCATTAAGTGACCACATTCTAGTATCTATACCCTTGAGCTTATGGAGAATCGCTATTTAAAAAGAAATGATAATAATAAAAATAAATAAAAAAATAACTGAACTCAATCGAGTCAACTGACACAAATATCTAATTTTGGACGGCGCATAAATACACAATGTTCAGTCAGAAATTCAAACACAGTCTTATTTATAGGACAATGTCACTAAGGTATAAGAAAATATCTGATAAAAAAAAAAAAAAACAACAACAACAACAAACATTCACCACACTCACAATGTCATGGATGTTTTTATAACGAAGATTATTGAAATTTAATTAAACCCGTGTTAAGGATAATGCCTCGTAACTGACACTAAATTTCCTTAAGGAGTGAGGAAGCAGTAGCACTTCCATAATTCGTCCCAGAGATATTGGTGGAGGTGCTCTTCAATCAACTGCAGCAGCTTACCTCTCATTCTCAATGAAGCTGCAAGGAGGTACGTGACTCCTGCACCAGTACAAATTGAAGAGCAAGCCATTGTCTAAGTAGCTAAGGCATGGTGCCATGCTGTCATATGGGTCGTAGGTAATTTTTAACGTAGGTGGTTATTAGCAGCGAACTTGTGAACAACACCTTCATTCTTCTTTCAAAATTAAAATGAAAAAACTCATGTTGTCATATGGGCGTATGGAAATTTACCTACTTGATTATTAGCAAATAAATTCGTAGAAGTACCACTATACTACCTTACAAATGCTGGCTTTGAACAACAAAAGCAATACCAGGCGAAAGCATATTCTTCTTATCAAATAATAAATGCAAAAAATAAAATAAAAAAAAATCAACATAAATTCAAGCTAATTCTAATGGATTTCATACTATGGTAGCTGGAGCAAAAGAAGCAATACCTCATACTAGGGCGGACTGAGCAAAAGAAGCAATACCTGTAGAAGAAAAGACCATGATCCATCTACCAAAAAAAAAGAAAAAAGAAGAATACAAAAATGGCTGCTTCAGAGACAATCAAACTCATATATGCCTAAACCAATAACCAAGATCAGTCCTAACTCTGTGGTTAATGGTTAATAAATCAGAGAGCAATTAAGTTGTACCCGAAGAAACCCATATTCACCAAGATATTTTGCTAGAGAAACGCATGATAAAAAATACCTGCAGAGCTCGCAAGGTATCATCAAAATTTCAATAAATAAAGCAATTTTTAACCCCGTCTTTCTGGAGCTCGTGACGGATCATCAACATCTTCAAAACAAAATCAACTAAAAAGCAAAACAAAATCAAAAAAACAAATACTACGAACACCAAAAAAAATAGGATTTCACGATTCTATACCTTGCATGATTTTTTTAGTATGACCACAAAGTTCCAGGATAACCGATGCTCATGAGCTTCAATGCCGCAGCCACTGTTGACACCTTCAAGGTTTCTGCAAGACGAAAAATGAATATATTAGGCTAGCCAAAACCGTAAACAGAAAAAGAAAAACAACTTTGTTTTATTTGGAAGCGTTTTTATACAGGTAGAAGAAAATTATTTTTGGAATTAATATCTTATATCAACCAAGAAAATGCGTAAAGATTTATCCTTTCTAAAAAAAACAACTTTGTTTTATTTTTTGGAACATTGTTTATATTTGGGTTCTTTTTTTTCTTTATCCATTTAGAAAATCTTTTCATTATTAAGCAAATTTAGGAAAATATTTTAGATTATCGTCATTTTTCGTTTGTTATGGAATATATTTCTTTTCAATAATTTTAGTATACAAAATATGCGGCATATCAAAATATAACAAAATTAAAAATCCACCTTATTCAATTAATGTTTTATTTTTTATCTGTTTTGTTTTAATTATGGTACCGATAAAATTAAGAAAAGTAACGTGGAAATGATGTTTGTTTGCTCGATTTTTTGTATGCTAATCAATATTTACTCCCATTTTTCCTGTTTCAAATTTTAATGATTTGTAATTTTTTTGTATGCAAACAGGATCAACAATAAAGTTGTTCGCTAGAGAAACATATTATACGATCGAAAGGTTAGTACCCACGATTATTTATTTATTTTTTATAAGTTTTTTATCATTGGAAGTGTAATCACCGTAATAACTTATTCGTTAGCTTCCAAAAAAAAAAAATCGCAAGTATTTTCTTTTACCCATGGTTTGGAGTTGTAATTAGGCAGATTTCATTACAAAAACTGTAAATGGACATTGGATATTGATATCACGATGAACATTGCATATTTAATTTTACCATGATGAAATCGTTTTTTTTTTTTTTTTTTTTTTTGGTAATGTTGAAGTTGTTTATATTTGTTTTGTTATATTTCCAAGATTAAATAAGATTTAGTAAATTTAGGTAATTATTTTCTAAAATGTGATTGGCCAAACAATATTTCGTGGGCCCAAAAGATTCTCCTGATTATTGGCAAAAAAAATATTTTCGTGATTTTTTTTTGTTTAAATTTAATAAGCTTTCAAAAATAAATAAAATGGTGGGGATAAAATCAACCAGAAGCGAGAATTAAGGTGGAGCTCTAGTGAACGTGGAGCTTCGGTGAATGAGAACGCTTTAAGAAACTCTGTTATTATATAGAGAATAATATTTTTTTTACCATACAGCAAAGTGCTAAGTACTTTTGATTAGGTTATGCAAGATGAGGATGTGAATTTATTCATCGGTTAAGATACTAGATTTAGTTATCCTGCGGAAGAATTTAACTTAATACAACTTAGAGGCTTGGAGCACATCATATCCTACTTTAAAATGCATTAAGCACGATGGTAATGCATTCTAATTGTCCGCGCACACTACACTAGTACTAAGAGCCAATCTTATGGAACGAGTAAATCCTTCCAAATAAATTATTGTGCCTAATTTGGCCCACTATGATTAATCTAATCTAAATCCTACTTCATCTTCAGAATAAGTTTTATGGAGGATAAACTAATTACTTGAATAATATTATCCCGAAATCAGAATAATGCCTAAATATTTTGCTGGTTATGGAAAATGGACCTAAGCGAGCGATGAAATCTCACTTGAAAATAAAAAGAATGAGATACCATTTCTCAATGTAAGGGATTAATTATACTAAATACAAACAGTGGATCGATGTATTGAATTTACGTTATATTAAATAAAAAAGAATAATAAAAGACGAAAAATTATCGATTGTTTAAGTGCGCTCGAATTAAGATGTAAGCGGGCCACATACATTTTGTATGCGGCTCCTCTTAATATTTTGACACGTACTCAAATTAAAAACCCGCACTCTCTAAATCTCCTATTTGCTTTACCTTATGATTTTTCGGGCGAAATATGAAATCTGGCCGAAGTTCTACTGACATATCTTAGATGGAACCTCAACCGTCCACATAGTTCCGAAAGTTTTTTCACCAAACGGCACAAAGCCGCAGTCCGTGTTTTTACTTCACCACTTCCGGTGGTGGAGAAATGCTACTTCACTACTTCCGATGGAGAGAGGTGACGTTTCAACCTCCTTACAATGGTTCGTCTACACAGTTGCTCCCTAAGTGTTTGTTGAAATGTCCTGTCTTGGTTTGCATTGGGGTCCTTAATTCCCTCTTTGCTGGTGTTGTCTGAATTATAATACTATAGTTTAGACACCACCACTCAAGGTCTCATGTGATCGTAAATTTAGCTTACTGATCAGTTTAACCATGTCTACTGTAAATGACGACACATCTCCAATAATGTTTCCTTCTTATTACTGCTTGAGTAGTATTTCAAGACTTATCTTTCCAAAGTCAATGCTAGTGGATGACTTTCATTCTTATATAATGAAAGATAATCTCTCCATTTCTCTGCAACTTCCACCAAGATTTTTATAAGGTAACGTATGCTTTCTTGGAAGGTTCATAGCTTTTGACTTGTAAGATTAGTAACCGATTGAATCTAATTTCTTTCTGTTTCTTGAAAAAAAAAATCAGGCAACTTTTCGCAGGCAAAAAAGGAAGAAGATAACAAACTGCCCATGGAGGAGGTAGATGTAGAGACGAGAGGTAGTATTGCCTTCTTTACGACTTATCGACCACCGGTGCCGCTTGACATATTTTCTTGCCCGATTCCACCAACATCGAGTCGAGATGAACTTAGCATGACTGATGGGAACTCCTACAATTACAGCGGCGCCCAGATCCCACCTGAAGCCCTTATGAAAATTTTCACCTATACAAGTTTGACCGACTATGGCACCCAGGATGATGTAAATTCAGGTCGTATCACAGGCATGATTTTTGTATCTGAACGAGACAACCTTGAATTGCTTTACATATCTATCCGTCAGAATGACGTCAACCCACCCAGGGAAATAGTTCACAGCTTGGCCGATATTTTCCGTAAATCCCCTTTCGATGGTGTTCGAATGGAAGACACTGGTTGCTTTGCCGATAATCATCTTATCTATGTCAGCACAAAGGAACGAGCTGCTGAACGTCGTCAGCCTTGGACTGCTGTTTATAAGACCGATCTAATGACTGGAGAAACTGGCCGTCTCACACCACGAGGTTCCTAATCCTACTCTCCTTCTATAACAATTACATAAATCATGCCTCTGTTGATTAAAATTCTGATTCTCTTCTTATTAATTATGCATCAAATTAGATCATGCTGATTTGAGCCCCTCAGTATCCCACTGTGGAAAGAAGATAGCTGTGGCGTCTTTTGAGGGAAATGGAGGTTGGGATGGAGCAATCGAAGACCAAAGGACTGACATTTATGTCATGAATGTAGAGGAGCCCTATGATCGCAGGTTGGTTGTAAAGAATGGGGGTTGGCCGACTTGGGGAAGTGACAACATCATATTCTTCCATCGCAAGGGTGAAAGTCGTTGGGGTGTGTACCGAGCCGACATTGCCAATGGTGGTGTTATTCCAGTAACCCCAGACAACATTGATGCATTCACACCGGCAGCCATCGACGCCACCAGTGTAGCTGTCGTAACTATTCGCCGGAATTCAGAGTCTGGTGATGTCAATGACGAAGCACAATATCGACATATCGAGATATTTTGCTCAACAGGAGAACAAGAGCCAATCCGAATCACTCAAGTAACTTGTCCAACCACTGACCATTTCAATCCCTTTGTGATAGTGGATCCGAAGATTGGTGATGGGAAGCGGATCGGCTACCATCGTTCCACGAGTGAAGCTCTCGACAACGTACTGACTACCCAGTTTGAGTTCTTGTCTTCAGCCATCTGATGCAGCCTAAGATCATGTCACTGATATGAATGTCTGTTATTATTGCAGGACGAAGGAGAGATCAAAAGGCAGTTTCAAATTGTCACTTCTCCGGATCCGGAAATAGGACTATTCAGGGTGGGCGGAGGATTTCCCACATTTTCCAAGAACGGATCCAGGCTTGCATTTGTTGACAATGATTTCAAAATTGTCTGGGTACTTGACAAAGGAAAGCTAAATATAGCTTGCGAGGTACTAGAGGGAGTATGGCATATATTGATGAGTAATTTTGTTTACATTGTTCTTTGCTGATATAGAGGTTTTCTTTTCAGCTATCTGAAAACAGTGTCTTTTCGCCAGTTTGGGACCAAAACGATAGGAGCGACAAACTGTATGTTTGCATCGGACCTTCTTTCAGCGCTGTTGAAACTGTAAACATCTACGTCATCCAAAAGGTGTCCCGTTATGGACGGCAACTTGAACCACTCACAGATGGGTTCAATAATGCCTTCCCATCAAGCAGTCCAGACGGTAATAGGCTCAAAAACTTTTTAATTATATGGTATTAAATGGTTTGCTGGTTGTATACTTTTGTTAACTTAATACTCCCAATATGTGTGTGCAACAGGGAAACGCATAGTCTATCGGTCAACAAGAGACGGATACAAGAACCTATACATAATGGACGCAAATAAAGGGGTGACGAATGGAAGGAAGCCGGAAAGGCTAACAAAAGGGAATTGGACTGACACACAATGCCAATGGTCTCCCAAAGGAAATTGGATAGTATTTTCGTCAAACCGTGACAAGCCTCCAGGTACACCAGAAACAGACCATGGTCTTGACTCAGGATACTTTGCTGTGTATCTAGTGAATCCGAATGATCCGACTGTGGTTGTAAGAGTGATAGCAAGTGGAAATGATTTAGGGGGACATGTAAACCATCCATTCTTCAGTCCGGATGGACTTAGCATTGTTGTGACTTCAGATCTTGCTGCAGTGTCTGTTGATCCCATATCTTTGCCGATCATTACCCACTCAGCCAGGCCTTATGGAGACATCTTCACGTTCGACATTGACCCAGTTAACATAACGGAGAACGACGACAGGGTGAAACCAAAGGTGTTCAACCGCATCACACACAGTAGATTTGAAAATTCAACAGGTACTTGGACAAATTCGCCGGCAAGGAAAGTAAAAGCATCACGGGATCTTCTTAATGATGAAGAACTCAAGGAGAAAGATTTCACAAAGGTCGCTTGTCCATATCGTGGTGGGTGTAACTGACATCAAGTGCGTGCCTGTGGAGCATTTTCCCCTTGGATTCAAACAAACAACAACTGCATTCTACCTCATTTTATTGTCATTGTGTTCTTTATCTTCTTCTTTTATGTTACAAAGTTTTTTGGGCTCATATGCTATGTTTTCTTTTCATTCCATCATGTTACAATTGCCAACATTTGATATTCCAGATGCATTAACGGTTGTGGCCTATGTAACATGCGCACTGTTGGTGTGCATTCCATCTATTTTAAGCGAATAAAACTGTGTTTTTGTGTTTCAGTCTCCTTTTTCTAAAATATACTTGCGTTTTAGGAAACTAGAGATGTGTTCTATAAAAAAAATTCTCCTTTAAAGTAACCTTTTTCCACAATTCTTCTCACATTATTAGGTAAAATCTGCCCGACTCCGTCCTTCACTCCATAGAGGATAAGTTTTCTTAGGGTTTAAGGATAATTTTGCTGACGATGCTATCAAGGCTTGTTCACGAACGGAACGATTTGAGTATGACGCAGAGGATCTGCGTTTGGGTACTTCTGATCGGAGTAAGCTTTGTCTTCCTGCGTCTTGTAATGATGCTGGTGTTGGGAATGTCAAGTCAGAAGAAGAAGAAGAAGAAGAAGATGCTCTCTCTTCGATGAGTATTATAGACTATGGTTACTCAGAAGACGGCGACGAATTAAGTCCCTCTGGTATGGAGAGTTGCAGCTTCAGTCATAGCACGTCTCATGGTGAACGGCTGCACATGAATGACTGGGTTGCTTCATGGAAAGTGTTAGATAAGCCATCACTTCAGACTAGGATTGATGTATATGGTTATTATAGTAAGAAAAACGGCTACGGGGATATGGAGTTATTTTAAGCGATGAGCACGCAAAGCCAATCGTTGCTTCAGCCAAGTTTACAAAATTTGGAAATGATTTTTTTATCAAGTATTCATGGGAGTTCTGATCTCCATGTCCGGTGTAATTCGTTTGAAGGCTGGTGTCGCACTTGCAGAGGGACATGGGAGTTCTGATCTCCATGTCCGGTGTAATTCGTTTGAAGTTCCAGGGTTTTTTAATCCTGCATACTTCTGCTCTGGTAATGGATGCAAACCCAAGGATAAACATGACAATATTTGCGTGATGTGTAGGAATTATTTTGAGTTTATGGGTTGCAATAACAGTTTGATGGTTCCTCTTATCATGGAACTTAAATTAAAAAAACTACAATTGACAAGTGCATGGGGTATATCTGCACATTATCTGGCAAAATGGGAAAAACATAATAGGATACTTAAAGTTGGGAAGAAGGAAGAAAGGATTGCCACAGATGATTATAGGTCGTCAGATAAGATTGAACCAGATGATTTTCCTAAAGCGCTAAAATATCTTATTTGGAAAGATGCTTTTGATAAGTCAGACTCCATGTTTGGATCATGGTGATGAAGATGTGAAGAGGATGCTAAGAAGAACAAGAAATGCAAATCAGGCCGAGTCTTGGGCTCTTGTCGAAGCTATTCATACTCGTGGCAGTAATAACATCATCTTTGAATATGACAACTTGAAAATATGCAACATCAGACTCCTTGGTAGGGTGTCTATTCTTAACAAAATGTAAAAGTCGTCTTGTGTTTATGCTAATATAAACAATAATAGGGTTCGTGATAAATCGGCTTAGGCTTATGTGTTAGCAAAAGTTGTTCGTATGTCTTTCCTAGATGAGGAAGCAAAAGAGGAAGCAAACTAGAAAAATAGCTCACCTAGGGAGATAGATGCCATATACGTCAAATATTGATCATAAAATCATGCATAGTGCCGAATTCATATACGTCTGAAACAAATTATACACGTACAAACGCCATTCCACATTATTTTTGGCCGCCGAATTTACGTCTTGAGGAAACTAATAATACTCCATGATGTAATTTTAAAGTGGTAAGTAAGGTTGTTGTTCAGTCGTATTTGTGAAGATTCGAGTTTTTAAATTTAATAAAAATATATACAAAAATATTACAAAGGGTGCGAAAGTTACTGGGACTCAGGATTCCACCAAACTCCATTCATGTGATTCAAATAATAATTCCATGCAATTATAGCTCAAATATTAAAAATATGTACTCTTATTCTTTGCCAAAAGTAGATCTTTGAAAAGCAATGACTGTAAATCAAAAGCATGATGTATCAAAAATACATTGACCAAGCATACATCTTCAAACAATATCACACCCATTAAATAAAAATCATAAATCAATTAAAAATCAATGCAAATAGTCATAAAAGAATTATTAGAATTACCACATGCCTGAAATAGGGCTTCCTCCGTCATCCCAGTGTTGGGGTTTAGCTCCTCATGGTAAAAACATGCTCAAAAGATTGATTCATGGCTTAAAAAGTGTTTTTATTGAAGAGAAATAATAATACAACGAATCTTCAACGCTTTTCTGGCGTTACAGAAATCATCGATACAATTGAAGTGCTGTTAATAAACGATAAATCGGTTCTGCTGTTGAATATAAGACTACTTCTGCGACGGTCCAGTGTGGGTCGATGTTCTTCGTGTTCTTCAGCAGCAGCAGCAGCGGGTTTCCTGCAACTTTGATTTTTCGGCTCCTGGTGTTTTAAACTTCCCCTAACTTTCGACCACCCTTCAATATGACCCAACCAATCTATTTATATCAAAAAGAGCGATTAAATTTCTCCAAAATCTCTTCCTTTCTCTTCACGGCAAAGTTGCGGCAATTTCTTGTTTTAGAATTTCTACGCGTTTCTGAGCTTTCCTTATGATTCTAAACTCTTCCTTAGATAAATACCAATATTTGGGAAGGTTTATAGCATTTTAATCTCTCTAAAATTTCCTAAAATCGGTCACACACGTGACTTTCCATATTTTGTTGTTGAGATAAAAATCCGTCGATTGAGCCCAGTTTAATCGATTTAAACACCCATGTTAGATTCCTAGACCCATAAGGAGTCTACCCTATGAAAATAAGAGGTTTAATCGACCTCAAACTCCTCTAAATCACTACCACCAAAACTGCCAGAAACGTGTATATATTTTGGTTTTGGTTTCCCGCCAAAATTTAAAATTTGAACGTGAAGGGGTAAGGTTACCCCTTATCCAGTGGTCGCCCCTTATCCGTTGCTGGAGTCCGCATAACACTCGTCCCTTGGGTTGCATTTATCAACTTTTCGAGCCAATTTCGCCGCAAAAACTTATTTCTCCAAAAACACCTACAAAGAGATAAAATACCAAAATAAGTACAAAAATGGGTACTAACAATATACACAATAGAGATGAAAATAGACACATAAATGCATCTATCAAATACCCCCAAACTTATTATTTGCTAGTCCCGAGCAAATCAAAACTACAAAATAAAATCCTAACTCATTGTCGCAGGCATCTTCGATTGCACTTAGCATGTGCAACAATCCTTTAAACCCCTAGGTGGCCCTAGTGGACGAGTTATAGTCTTGGGAGGGTTTACCAGAGGTGTACCCACAAAACCTTTACTCCAGACCCTAGTTATCTACGCAGAACCTTGGAATGCACTAAAGAACCTCCTTGGTTGTCATACTTATTGATTACGGGAGGAAGTACCCTGATGCGAAATTCCAATTGCTGTATACGAGCTTGCACTCAAGCATACTAAAATTCATATATAAGTGACAAAGCTCTACTCAGATAGTCGCACTATGGACATCAATATTCGGAGTCAACAAATCACATGGATAGATTAAGAGATGGATATAGAAAAACATAAATGGTTTTGATGTTGACTAGGTGAACGGTGTTTCTCATATCTGTCTGAAGGCCTCAGCCAAGATGAACCTATCCTAATGGACTGAGATACCGGTCTGACTGATATCAACACAACTGGCATATACAAGGGGACCAGTGGTCGATAATCCTAATTCTAGATCAACTCTTCTGGCATATACAAGGGAACCAGCGGTCGATTTATTGAACACACATTTATTTTATTTATTTATTTATTTTAACGACATGATTAGATCTTTTGGATCCAAGCACATGCTTCTTGTCAGCAGATTACATGGTAATTCCCGTGGATCCTGCGTTCCACGCTTGTTTAGGCGACGGAGACAGGGAGAACACACACATATTGCTATCCAAGTGTTAATTTTTATTCCAATTGGTCTATTGGTCTGGTCTTTTTTTTTTTGTATCTCAATCACTCTATGTCACCCTAGCAGTGGTAACAACTTGAATCGTGAGCCCCACCTAATCACTTAGATAAACATATTTTTAAAAGAAAATAAAATAAAAACAGAAGTGAAAAGGACTCAACGAGATATGGAGAAACTATCATGTTATTTCTAACACCTGAGCTCTGTGCTTTTATGAATAGACTCTTTAGATGTTTCCATCTAGTCAGATTGGTCCCTCAACCCTTAAAACCAAAATGCTTCCATCCACTTAGATTGGTTAGTGCCATCCTTAATAGGCATAAATTTCTAGGCTCTAGAGTTTATAATGCAACTAAAAAGTTTCTCCCATACCCCCAAACTTAAATCTAACATTGTCCTCAATGTTCTAAAGATAAAATTAAAAGCATGAACAAGGAGAAACTGTTACCATTTGAAGAAAAAGAGTTAAGGAAAGATATTACCGTGTTGCTTGAGAATGGGTTACCTCCCAAGAAGTGCTAAGTTTAAATTCTTCAGCCAGACATTGGAAAGGATTAGTCACCTCGAATCGTATAACAGTAGTTGGAATAACTGAGGGTCTTCAAAACCAAATAGAGCTGACCAAAGGAAACTGTAATAAACCAACGAAATGAACAAGACTAGCATGCCCTTACCTAGTTTCCTGATTAAGAAATTTATATCTAATTGTGGTTCAGGTTCAGGTTTTATGAAAGGATCTAAATAAAATATTTTCATTGGCTGCGTTTCTTCATAGGTGGGATCTAAATTATTAGGTCCTAGAGTCTGGAAAAACTCAAATAAGAACTTAAAAGCACAGAATAATAACATAAATAATTGAGGATCCTTAAAGTCAAACAAATTTGACTTACACAATTGACCACGATAAAAGTGATGGTCATTCTTAAGCAAATGTGTCGATTCTAATTTCCTAAAGCATTTAGATTTAGTCTCACAACTTAATATTCGACACATTTGGAATATAAACGTTCCCACAGTTGGAAGAAAACTATTTGGTGGGAAAACAAAGTCAATCTGGGTATCATAGCCTGGGAAAACCACATCAACCAGAGGATGGGTTTCTAACGACTGAACTTCTTCCTGGACATCATTAGGTTCGGGAAAACGAGTATGAAGGTAATCTTGTAAAATGGTCGAGGCACAGATATCAAGTTCCACATGAGGGATATTTGTAAGAGAAAAAGGTAAGGCATAGGGAGAATGATAATCACCCTCAAACTCAGAGTTTTGGGTGTCTCTAGATAGATTAGCTACAATTTCCCTAATTTCTAGATCGTCAGAATCCTGAAAATAGTCAATTGCTTCTTCTAGGTTTTACTCAGGTGATGCATCCTCACTCAAATTTAAAAGCTCTACGAGTTCATCTTCTTTGTCTAAAACTATTATTTCTAAATAGCTAGACTCTAAAATAGTATTCTCAGAATAAACTTGTTCCTCAAAACCATCATCGGCTTCGTCAAAAGGAAATACTATATCGTATAAAACGGGGGTATCTCTAGTCAAATCCTCGTCCTTTTGAATAGGTGAATAATTATTAAAATTATTTGGATTTGAACTTGAAATAACATTATCATTATAAATCTCAATTGGAGTAGAAAATTCCTTATCACTATGCCTACTTTCAAATTATTCATCAACACTATCCTCATCATAATCATCATTATAATAACATGAAAATGGTTGAACCTTATCTAAACATGTAGTGTTACCAATTCTAACCTCGTCATCTTGATTATGCAAATAACTATCTTTATTTTCAAGGGTATTATTGGAAATACTGTATTGGAAATTAAGATTATTTCGAGCAAGTCTTTCGTTCGTCTCAGCCATCAGCTTGAGGGATTCCTCTATAGAAAATTTTCTCAATGGTGCACTTTGTCTATTCATTTCTGACATCAACCTATTTGTTTGCTCAGTTAACTGTTTAAGAGACTCTTCTAAAGATACGAAAGGATCATAATAAGGACTAGTTTTCAACAGTTTGATTGTATTTTCCAAAGACGAGTAACTAGTACTATAATGTTCCTGATTTTCTTGCTCGTAAGACCAATTCGCATGTGGATAGTAATTGGGCTCACCATGGTATGAACCATAACCTTGAAAAGGTTGGCGTTCCCAACTATAATTCCCACCATGGTCATGATGATGTCCATATTCAAATTCAGGTCAATACTCATTGTATTGGCTTCTATCATACCAGTTCGACATTCTTAATTGCAAGGGAATTCTACACAATCACAAACAAGGTTGACTCGACCAAATCAAACCTATAAAATTTAGCAAACAACAAGCATGATGGCTCCCTTAGATTGTTTCTAGACCAGCTTCTAATCTTCCAAGAGGCAACTGGGTACAATTTTAGCAAACCTCGTAGGACGATCCGAATAAAGTAAATCAAAGAGAAGTAGGAGAAGCTCAGAGGAGCTTTGATACCCCCACCTCTTTGGCAATGCTTCCCTGGGTTACAAGGCGGCTCTAATCGACTTACAGTAATCTTCCTGATCTTTGAGTTAGGCTAACAAGATACCAAATACGATCCTTTTGAACGACTTTCCTATTAAGCTCGTTACCCTATCGGTCTCGTTCTAGTCAATATTTTAATGCTTAGGTTCGTGTTAGGTATCGTTTTCCTAAGACGGGCAAGAAGAGAACGGTGATGAAATCTGAACCCTTATCTTGTATGGCCTGGCCTTGCCCTTTACTAGGAAATTAAAATCCGTATTCAAAGCCTCAACATATATGCACCTTAAGGAAGACAGTAAACCCGCTGACAGGGGATTCGCGGGTGTTTAGAAGCTTACCTCCCGTACCAGACGGGGGATGAATCGGTTGTAGTCGACTCGGGCCACTGACTCCTGTGTCAGTGTGCGAACCCGAGGGGCCGAGATGATATCGTAATCGACGTCCTTCCCTGCAAACAGTTTATATTTTAAAAAAATGTACCCATCCGTAGGGTTTAAAAATAAAAATAATGTCCAATGTTTAATGTCCCAAAATAAAAAATAAAAAAGTCCAAAAATAAAAATTTACAAAAATAAAGTCCTATTGACAATTTCTAAAAAAAAAAAATCTAATTAAAATAAATAAATATCTTCGTCTTTTCTCCGTTCTTTTCGCTTTGTCTAGCTTTTAATCCCCCAGGTCTTTCGTCTCCAATTCCTCTTTGATTCAAAATCTGCAACAAAAAGACAAATACCCAAGAAACGTAAAAAAGAACAAAAGAATAAAAATCTAAAAACTCTAAATCCAAAAATAAATCCCCGGCAACGGCGCCAAAAATTGATGTAATTTTAAAGTGGTAAGTAAGGTTGTCGTTCACTCGGATTTGTGAAGATTCAAGTTTTTAAATTTAATAAAAATATATACAAAAATATTACAAAGGGTGCGAAAGTTACTGGGACTCAGGATTCCACCAAACTCCATTCATGTGATTCAAATAATAATTCCATGCAATTATAGCTCAAATATTAAAAATATGGACTCTTATTCTTTTCCAAAAGTAGATCTTTGAAAAGCAATGACTGTAAATCAAAAGCATGATGTATCAAAAATACATTGACCAAGCATACATCATCAAACAATATCACACCCATTCAATAAAAATCATAAATCAATTAAAAATCAATGCAAATAGTCATAAAAGAATTATTAGAATTACCACATGCGTGAAATAGGGCTTCCTCCGTCATCCCAGTGTTGGGGTTTAGCTCCTCATGATAAAAACATGTTCAAAAGATTGATTCATGGCTTAAAAAGTGTTTTTATTGAAGAGAAATAATAATACAACGAATCTGCAACGCTTTTCTGACGTTACAAAAATCACAGATACAATTGAAGTGCTGTTAATAAACGATAAATCGGTTCTGCTGTTGAATAAAAGACTGCTTCTGCGACGGTCCAGTGTGGGTCGATGTTCTTCGTGTTCTTCAGCAGTAGCAGCGGGTTTCCTGCAACTTTGATTTTTCGGCTCTGTTTTGTTCTAAACTTCCCCCAACTTTCGACCACCCTTCTATATGAACCAACCAATCTATTTATATCAAAAAGAGCGATTAAATTTCTCCAAAATCTTCCAAAATCTCTTCCTTTCTCTTCATGGCAAAGTTGCGGCAATTTCTTGTTTTAGAATTTCTACGCGTTTCTGAGCTTTCCTTTTGATTCTAAACTCTTCCTTAGATAGATACCAATATTTGGGAAGGTTTATAGCATTTTAATCTCTCTAAAATTTCATAAAATCGGTCACACACGTGAGTTTCCATATTTTGCTGTTGAGATAAAAGTCCGTCGATTGAGCCCAGTTTAATCGATTTAAACACCCATGTTAGATTCCTAGACCCATAAGGAGTCTACCCTATGAAAATAAGAGGTTTAATCGACCTCAAACTCCTCCAAATCACTACCACCAAAACTGCCGGAAACGTGTGTATATTTTGGTTTTGGTTTCCCGCTAAAATTTAGAATTTGAACGTGAAGAGGTAAGGTTACCCCTAATCCAGTGGTCGCCCCTTATCCGTTGCTGGAGTCCGCATAAGACTCGTCCCTTGGGTTGCATTTATCAACTTTTCGAACCAATTTCGCCGCAAAAGCTTATTTCTCCAAAAACACCTACAAGGAGATAAAATACCAAAATAAGTACAAAAATGGGTACTAACAATATACACAATAGAGATGAAAATAGACACATAAATGCACCTATCACCCGAGTTATACATGTCCCAAATATTTCTCATGCACGGAATTGTTAAAAAAATCTAAAAAAAAAATACTAATGAAGTAACAAACTAACACTAATACCGCTCAGATCCACTTCAAACCGGAATAGATCTAAGCGGTTGAACTGGCTGCAGAGATGAAATTCAAATCAATTAGGTCCATATCATCGGAACCATTATGGAAGACTTTCGAGTTTCAAAGTATTGTGAATTTGGCTTGCGTTCTATCATTTTCCTAATATTTTTCCCAAAGGTCAATGAAAGCCTTCCACATCAATTCCGTCCTTCAAAGAATCTGAAATCTAAACTCTTTAATTTCTCGGATTCAAGACTATTTCCGTTTCCGATGATAATGTTAATATTTTGCTGACAATAATGCATCAACATGTGGTGATGTTCTCAAATTACATGATGGAAACATTAGAAGAAGACCTTGACTCTCAAAGTCCACTAAATTGCTAATGTCTGTTTATTTTACAGGCAACTATTTTAATTGCGGATTATCAAAATCAACTGTGTTAATCAGTTAAGTAATCATTATTTTATTACTTTTGATCTCCGTGGCCGGTGGATTGTGATATTGCCGCTAGTTTTTATACCGCGGTATTTCGCGCCAGCTGTGAAGTTTACTGCCACGTACATGGCACGACCCGGTATGAATTTGTGAGTGCCCAAGATGCTGACGCGTGTTATACATCTATTATTAAATTTTTCCCAAGTGCTTGTAACGCGTTTAGACGCAAGAAGAAAAAATGCTTTTACTTTTTAAAAAGAAGAGACACTAAAAGTTAGTTTTTAGTTTTTTATCCGGAAGTCATTTTGAAATTATAAACCTAAATTAACTTTTTTTGCTTTTCGAATTTTGGAGATGGAAAAATTATTTCTGAAATATAATCTTGGATTTACAGAATTTTGGTGGAGTGAAAAATTCAGAAAAATATGCCTATTTGAAGATGAAAATGTATCATTTTTTCTGAAATGGACGGAATGTTTTAAATCATGGGTTAGATTTTTGGGAAGGGGTGAAATGTTTGGTCTACATATAGACACATGAGTCGAGGTACACTTTGGGGTCCTCGTAACCAACCTATAACTCTTTACTAAGAGACGGTTAGGTGTCAGTTACCCCCCACTGTAGAACGACCTAACAATCCTACATTCTCATCCGCGCACCGCTAGTTGCAGTCAAATAACAACAATGAGGCACAATTACTTACAGATTGCATCAGCGAATTCGATGGTTGTATTCCGGCTCCAGCCTCCGTGAAATGGTAAAATTTGGTTTTTCAGGTACACACTTACACTCCATACGTGTTTGTTGAAATGCCTACTCCAGGCATTTCTCTGTTTTTCTTGGTTGTTGTCTCATAGTCTCATGAGCTTTTGACTCCATCTTGTATGTACTCGGAAATTTGTTGTTTCAACAGAACTTAGTTTATTGAATAAGTTGGCCTGTTGTACTCATAGATCGATGGTGGTTTCTGGAAAATATTATACTCCCTATTGTACTCTGTTTTTGGAAAAAAGATACTTTCACTTTTTCATTTTAACCTAAAAATAGGCCAAATTGCACTTTTTCATTTTAATTTAAAAATATGTCAAATTGGAAAAGGGAAAGTATCTCTTTTCTAAAAACGGAGGGAATAATTCAGACACCATCACCTCAGACCCATGTGTGCACAAATATATATTAGTCTTTACTCAGTCTCTCCGGGATCATGCTAACATGTTTTACCATGTCCCCTGCAAATGACGACTCGGGCACGTCTCAAGTAATCCTCTCTTCTTATTATTAGAGTAGTTTTGTAAGACTTATCTTTCCTAAGTCAATGATTGGATTAGACAAAGTTATGCTAGTGTGGATGACTTTAAATTTCTTATGTAAATAAGATAATCTATCTTTCATATTCATACCATCAACTGCCTTTCTCTGCAACTTCTGCGACGATTTTCAGAAGGTAAGATTGAATGTTTTTCTTGGATTTTAAAATAAGCAACCAACTGAATCTAACTTCTTTTCTTGAAAAAAAATTTCAGCTGCCTTTTCAATGGCAAAAAGGGAAGAAAATAACAAATTGGAGAAGGTAGAGAAGAGAGGTAATATTGCCTTCTTTTCAACGTACCGATCACCGGTGCCGCTTGACATTTTCTCTTGCCCGATTCCACCAACATCGAGTGAAAATGAAATTCGCATGACTGACGGGAAATCCTACAATTACAATGGTACTGAGATCCCACCTGAAGCCCTTATGAAAATTTTCACCTACACAAGTTTGACTGGCTATGGCAACCAGGATGATATTGATTCAGGCCGTATCACCGGCATGGTTTTCGTTTCCGAACGAGAAAACCTTGAATTGCTTCACATAGCTCTCCGTCACAATGATGTCAACCCACCCAGGGTAATAGTCCACAGCTTAGGCGACGTTTTAAATAGATTCCATGCCGAACATCCATTTGAAGATGGTGTTCGCCTGGAAGACAGTGGTTGCTTTGCCGGTGATTATCTCATCTATGTCAGCACCAAGGAACAAGCGATTGAACGTCACCAGCCTTGGACTGCTGTTTACAGAACCAATATTATGACCGGAAAAACTGACCGTCTCACACCAAGAGGTACCTACTCTCATAAATCATGCCTTGTTGATTTGATGTTGAATTTCTTCTTATTGATTATGCTTCAAATCAGAGTATGCTGATTTAAACCCCTCGGTATCCCCGTCTGGAAAGAAGATAGCAGTGGCGTCATTTGAGGGAACGGGAGGTTGGGAGGGTGCAATGGAAGACCAAAAGACTAACATTTACATCATGGACGTAGAAGAGCCTCACGATCGTAGGTTGGTTGTGGAAAATGGGGGTTGGCCGACTTGGGGAAGTGATGATATCATATTCTTCCACCGCAAGGATGACAAAAAATCTTCTGAGAATGCAACAGAAAGAAATTACTGGGGTGTGTATCGATCCGACATTAGCAGTACTGGCCTTGTGCCTGTGCGTGTGACCCCAGATAACATTGATGCATTCACACCGGCAGCCATCGACGCCACCACAGTAGCTGTCGCTACTATTCGGCAGAAATCAGAGTTTGGTGATACCCGTGTTGAAGCACAATATCGGCACATCGAGATTTTTTATTCGGCAGGAGGGCAAGAACCCACACAAATCACTCAAAAAGTCAGACCAAAGGGTGATCATTTCAACCCCTTTGTGATAGGTGATGGGATTCATGGGAAGCGTATCGGCTACCATTGTTGCACCAGTGACCCTCTCGAGGTAATAAAAACCAGTTTGGGTTCATTTAAATGCATCTTGTCTATCCTAAGCTATGCCAACTCATTTAAATGTTTATTACTTGTGACAGGAGGAAGAAGAGATCAAAAGACAGTTTCAAATCATCACTTCTCCAGATCCAGATGTAGGACTGTTTAGGGTGGGAGGAGGATTTCCAACATTTTCCAAAAGCGGAAACAGACTTGCATTTGTTGACAATCATTTCAAGACTGTATATGTACTTGGCAACGAAAAGCTATATGAAGCTACCGAGGTACCAGAAAGAGTATGAAATATAATTTCTGAATTTGAATTATAAAATTGTTTGCTTGCTGATATAAGTTTCTGTTTTCAGCTAACTCCAAATAGCATCTTCTCGCCAGTTTGGAACCAAAATGATAGACTGGACACACTTTATGTATGCATAGGACCTTCTTTTAGCCCTGATGCAACTGTAGACATCTACGCTGTCCGAAATGTATCTGGTGGTAGAAGGCAACTTCAACCGCTCACAGATGGAGGGTTCAATAATGCCTACCCATCCAGCAGTCCAGACGGTAATCTTAAAATTAAAATTACACAATCATCCTTATACTTATTCTGTATTTCACAGCGCAGTTGCTTGAGTTAAATATACGGTATAAAATGGTAGATTGTATTAACTTCGTTTGCACCGATATGTTTATTGATGGGTAGAAAATTGCAACAGGAACAAGATTAGTTTATCAATCTTCAAGAGACGGATACAAGAATCTGTACATAATGAACGAAGCTAAGGGAGCAGTTAAAGGAATTGAACCCGAGAGGCTCACGAATGGGGATTGGACTGACACACAATGCCAATGGTCTCCTAAAGGAAATTGGATTGTGTTCTCGTCAAACCGCGACAAGCCTCCAGGTGCACCAGAAAATGACCATGGTCATGATTCAGGATACTTTGCTGTGTATCTGGTGAATCCGGATAACATGGATGTGGTTGTAAGAGTGATAGCAAGTGGAAATGATTTAGGGGGGCATGTTAGCTATCCATTCTTCAGTCCAGATGGACGTAGCGTTGTTGTGACTTCAGATCTTGCTGCAGTGTCTGTTGATCCCATATCTTTGCCGATCATTACCCACTCAGCCAGGCCTTATGGAGACATCTTCACGGTCGACATTGACCCGGATGACATTGAAAAGAACAAAGATTTGAAGATGTACAAACGCCTCACGCACAGTAGATTTGGGAATTCCACCTGTTCCTGGATCGGTTCCTCGCCTGGTGCCACAAGAGCAGCGCGGAAGCTTCTTCGAAAGAAAGATTTCGCAATATCAGTCGACCCTTGTCCATATCGTGGTTGAGACGGAGTTTGCAAATGACTGGCCACCCCGTCTTTCCAAACGAATGCGACTGATTAGTGATTACCATTGTGTTCCATCTGCTATATTATTTCTTTTCGTCCCTTCATGTTATGATTGTCATTTGATATTTGCAAAGTGTAAACCCCACCGTTGGTGTGGACAGTTCATCTATTATATGTTCTCTAAGGCCTTGATGGGATTCGAAGTGGTGACTTATGGGGAGCTATAACCGTCTTTCGATAGCTCCCACGAATGTTGATACCTGTGCTGACGTGGATGTTATCTGGGGGAGTTGTATAGAAATTAGAAAGTTACCGAGCTACTCAGATTCTGTCTTTCTCTCGTAAGAAATGAATTTGGTTCGGAGATTGCTGCAGCTTCATACAATAGCTGCAGGAGGTAATCAATGCTTGCAATATGATGTTTTGGGGACTACCCCAAAAAGGTGGGGGACTACTTTGTTATATAAATGTCCATCCTAAATTTTAAGGGGTGTCCTAAAAGATTAGGGAAGACTAATCTGCCCGTATCCTAATTAAGGTTATAACTAATCCTAATAACCCACTAATTTAACCACTACCCACTAATCTAACCCCCTAAATTAAAACCTAAAATCAGTTTTAAAACCCTTTTTTTTTTTTTTTATTCTTCTTCTTCATCTTCTTCTTCTTCTTCTTCTTCTCCTCTTCTTCGTATGCATCAACCTTAATCGTCGATTCGAAAAAAAATCATCGTCGATTAATCAATTTTTAAAAACAATGCGTTCTAAGCAGACACAAAGAATTCCCGGATTGAGTCCGGGTCTGGCTAACATAGCGAATCTCCCAAATCAATTTGAAGTTGATAAACAACTTCAAGCAAAGTTGGGAGACGAAGTCAAGCATCCAACATAAACCAAGAAGTCCGATTCGATTAAAATGAAAATCCGCAGGTAATTTCCTTCATACCCATTCCTTTTAATCGTTTTTTGTTGAAGAAATCGATTAGAAATCATCAAAAACCATTGAAAATGGTCGTTACAGTAGAGATTTCGGCTAGGAGAAATTTTGAAAACCCTAGATTTTGGTAACCAAACTTTCAATATGAAGAACAGTTCGGCCAATTAGGAATTTTTAGGTAACCGAACTATGTTGTTCGGTAAGATCGCAAAAAAAACGTAACCGAACTCCTTGTTTATATGAAAAATTTGAGTTCGGTTTAGTCGATAAATTTATATAGGTAACCGAACTTTGATAAAATATAGTTCGGTTACTTCGCAGTTTCTATGTGATAACCGAACTTTGATCTGTCAACGCCAAACTTGTAGTTCGGTGACTTCGTAACTTATACCAGATAACCGAACTTTAGTCTGTTAACATTTTGTGTTTGATGTAATCCCATGTTCAATTTTATTTGATAAGACAATATTCTGTTTAGCTAATAATGTGGTTTTCATTCATTAGGAACAAAGGAAAAAAATATAATCCCCACCTAGCCGAAGATTTGAGAACTCCCACCCCTCGCGGTAGAATATATTTTGATTTCCGAAACCGTGGTACTAAAAATGCTAAACATGGAGGGGTATCGTTACAGGAAGTCAATCAAGATGTGATGGAGAATACAATTGATAATGTTATTGAAGAAGAGAATGATGATGAAGAAGAGCAAGGAAATGAAGACCAAGGAAATGAAGAGGTTGAACAACAAAGAGAACACGTTGAAAATATAGAGGAAGAAGAAAAAGGACCGGGAAAAGAAGGAGAAGGACAAGAGGAAGAGAAGGATGAGGAAGAAGAGGAGGAAGAGGAGGGAGAGGATGAAGAGGAAGAAGAGGAGGAAGAGGAGTAAGAGGAAGAGGAAGAAGAGAAAGAAATTGTTCATGTTAAAGAGAAAAAGAAGCCGAAGCCGCCTTGTGATAGATACTCACACATTCCCTCTGATAATTTGTGTTTGCCACCTGTGAACCCAACTTATGGTACTCCAAATGATGGAGGGGCCACATTGTTTGGCTACAAACACTCATGGGATGCGAAGATCTAAGCGACAAAGGTATTCTTTAAATTCATTCTTAACTATTAAAACGATTTTTTTTTGGGACATGTTTTGTCAAGTATTAATAGTGTTATGTTATTTTCGTAGGATCATAATGATGCAGTTCGTCTTATTCGTCGTCAAAAAGTGTCCAAATGGGATCTTTCTTTGGAGTGTGACGAGTTTCAAGCGAAGGTTAAAGATTGTGTGTTATGGAGAGCTATTGAGTACACACATGTGGATTTTGACATTATTGTCGTATCCGCATTTCTCGAGAGGTATTATCCCGAGACATATACAATGCATCTTCCATTTGGCGAGATGGGAATTACTCCCGATGATTGCTCGAGAATAACCTGCTTACTAGTGGAAGGTAAATGTCTTCGAGAAGGCTACAACCCCTCGATGCATTATGAAGCTCTTGAAGAATTGGCTCTAAAATGTCTAGGATGGGATGCAAGAAAGGCTCAATGTGAGTTTAGACGTTTTGTGAAGTCCCCTAAACGGGGCGATGAGTATAATCCAAGAGAGGTAAATGGAGCCTTGAAGAAGATGGTGAAGAAATTCAAGTTGGTAAAGTTGAAGGAAGCGTTTGGAGGGACAAGAAAGAAGGAGGAGAAAGGAAAGTTGGTGATGGACCAGGAGACCCTAGGCATCATGTCACCGCTTATTGGTTATATCAGCTAGGAACCGTCATTTTCCCCGACACTTCTGGAAATAGAGTGGATGCATATTATCTACAGCTTTTGGAGAATCTCGATAAGATTAACAAATACTCTTGGGCCACTGGGGTGCTTGCTTTTGTTCTAGGAGAGATGAGCAAAAGGTCGAGGATTAAGACAAATCAAATTGAAGGTTACTTAACTCTTATTCAGGTGACCTTTTACATTGTTAGTTAGCAAATTATTCGCCTAAATTTTCTGCTTTCCAATCAATTTTCATGTATGTGGTTAATATTTTCGTATTTTCGCATGGGTTTGGATTTATGACCACTTCCCTTCATTGGGATTGGCTAGGGAAAAGACACCTTTTCCCTATGACAAACCTACAGCAGGAAAATGGTTGTTTTTGGACGCACAAAAGAAGTCTAAAGAAGAGAAGTTGACTTCGTTGAGGGAGAAATTGGATAAACTTACGGTGAACGATGTGGTATTTCACCCATACGCCGTACCCGATGATGTCCCTGTAGATGAAGAAGATCTGAATGGTTTCTCTACAGTCTCGGCTTACTATGGACCAATTTGGTATCCTAATGGCTACGCAATAATACTAAGACAACTTTGTTGTGTCCAAATGGATCCCAACGTGGAGAATGAAAATTTCAATTTGGTGGTTCAAGGAACAAAGAACACCGAGAAATATTTTGTTCCAAAACATGAACCAACTACTACGGTAGGACATTAGAATGCACTTCGTAACTACTACTTACCTTTAGGTGATTGTGTACCTAAAGATGGAGATGTAAATGCATGTGATGAAGATTATATGGTGTTTTATCAAGAAATTAGTCATCCTTTGTTTTAAATAGAAAACAACAAGCTAAGACTGATAAGGCGAAGGGGAAGGCAAAGGAGAGGGAGGCTAACAGAGCTCAGAAGGAGATGCCTATTTGTGGAGAAGAAGCAAAAATGTTATGGGATAATGTGGTAAGAAAATGTCTTCTCTTATACTTCCTTGTTGTTTGAAAGTATTGAAAATATATTTACTTATGCATTGAATTGGAATCAGGTGAAGAAGGGTACGAAATTGTTGAAGAAATGGATGGATAAAATCCGCAGTGGAGAGCCGATGTCGACTAAGGAACAAACCTACTACTACGGCGAGGGGAGGGTCTTATAACTAGAAGAATGATGGAGCCAAGTAGGTCTAAGTAATTGAAGAGGGGTCGACAACAAGGAGAATGTTCAAGTCGCGCCGTGGAGGAAACCGGTCGAGTAGATGAAACCCCAAGTGATGAGGAAGTTCAACCTAAAACTCGTGGTAATCAAGGTAGTGGTAAAAGGGTTCGTCGTGATGGTCGTTAGTGATTTCGTATGGTTTTAGTTTCAAAAAACATCTTAGTTATGGATTTCGTATGGTTTAATTTCGTATGTTTGTGTGTTTTAAACAATTAGTTTCTCGATTTCGTAGTTTGGTATGTATAACAACTTTTATATTTGTCTTAGAACCTTGTTTGTGTTTTTAATTTTAATTGGGTTTGTGTTTTCAATTTTATATGGAAGAAATTTTGAATACAGGATGTTTTTCGGCAGCCTAAATTTTAACACAGCTAACCGAACTTAAAGTTCGGAAACCTGTGACTAATTAATGGTCACCGAACTTTTTTTTCGGCGAACAGCTAAATCCTACCAGTTTGTCGAAGACAGAGTTCGGTTACCTCGCAACATTTTCACTGGTTACCGAACTTTTCTCTGAAGACTCAAATAAAACAGCTAAATCCTACCAGTTTGTGACTGAGACTTCAGGTAAAAAGTTCAGTTACCTTAATTTTTATCTTGTAACCCAACTTTCTAGTTCGGTTAGCAAAGTATAATATCACTGGTTGCCGAAACTGTCTCTGGAGACTCAAAATTTTGCTTTTGCACAAGTTGCTAAAGTCATTCTCTTGATGCAGAAATAACAGAACTACACTCTTAGGTTTGTTTTAGAATGGTTTGTGTATCATATATATGTTCAGTTTGTGAATGAGCCTTCAAATAAAAGTTCGGTTACCTCATTATTTACCATGTCACCGAATTTTGTAGTTCGGTTGGCTCGCAAATATTTATTTTCTAACCGAACTTTGAATTTTAAAATTACAATGTTCTATATCTGACACAAAACAGGTGTTCGGCAACCTGAAATATTTGCGCAGGCAACCGAACTTAAGTTCGGCAATCTTAATAATTATATGTGCTTACCGAACTATTATCTGTCAACTCAATAAAATACTAACATTAACTCGATAATGAATACCACACTTCAAAAAACATAGTATTACATTTATAAGCATACTTAGTTCCATTGCATGTGTCATTTAATCATCATCAAGTGAAATTCGACCTTCATGTACAATTTCGTCAGATTTCGACAAAGCTTTCCACATCTCCATGTTATGCTCATACATAATACACCAACCCAACATTATATTGTAGTTAAAGGCAGGCCAAAAAGAGTTTCCGGATATTGGAGGCAGTGGACAATCCGGTTTTAAACGAAGGCCTATAAAGTGGTTGTTGTTAGTCAATGCCATCACACATCTCCTTCGCTTGAGTTTATCGACACATACGGTTGTTTTCGGGGTGAAGGTGAAACTAGCATACTTTGAGAAATAATGAACCACACAATTAAAAGCCTCGGCGATTAAGTGATCACATATCGGTATGCTCATCCAATAATCCCTTGTGATCGGATGGCCCCCATGAAGACGACGTTGATACTTAACAAATTGCTCATTGAGACTACCCACCCCATCGCACAACATTTTCTTGTAAAATTCCGGATTCTCCTTTAGTTTGGACAACAACCTTTGCCTTATATGAGTGATTGCACACCCATTATTTAGCTTGGAACCTTCGATGAAAGGCCCAAGTTGTTGATTGACAACATGAAAACCACAATTATCATCCGGAGGAACGTCGTCGGTGGATATAACGTATTCTCTAATGTATAGAGGTAGCTCATTCAAATAGTCTTTATTTGGAGCCTCAAGCTTCACGTCTAGGGAAGATGGTTGGATAGGGAAAATTGGAGACTTAAGCTTCACGTCGCCGGAAGATGGTTGGCTTGGTTATGATGGACACCTCGTACCATTTTACTTCAAATCTCGCTCACTTGTTTCGACTATCTCCTCAATACTCCTACCCCATTTCTTGGTTTGATCCAAGTACATTGCCGTGGTATACTCATGGGCTGAAGGATCACTAGTAAATGGGATTTGCTCACTTTTCTTCTTACGTAACACCTTTGCATATTCTCTTAGTTGTTTTTTAGTTTCATTTTTGCTTGTCCTACCTTTGCGTTTGCATTTTGACGGTTCATAAACATTCTTCGAAGTTTGTGGATATATGATTTTCCTCATGTTATCCCAAAATATTTGTTTTTGGAGCTTGTTCATGCCACGATATATCTCTAGTACGGTTCTACCCATTTCGTTATCACCAAACTCCTTTCCGGCTTCTTCTCCCTTTGGAGGAGGGATGAAACTTAGATGCTTCCAATATGGATCAATGTCGCTTAAAGGGATTACGCCATGCTCGTAGTTGATTATCATATGGCGACAAGGGAGTCCCATAGAATTCTTCATATTACATACACACACCTCATCCCTCTTGGTTTCCCACTTATCAATCAACTAGACTTCTATAATCAACAACTTCATACATTGCCTAGATACGTTGTAATGGATTCCCTTGAACAATGGGTGGTCGGCATATTTTCCGGTCATTTTGAATATACGGCTTTTTTGGAACTTCTCTTTAATTCTATCAATGTCGCGCTTGAAGTAATTTTCATAAGCATTCCACACGGTTACGAAATTATCAACACATCCAAAGAGATTCTTCTTCAACCGATGGTGAGTTGACTCTACTAAACTTGTCACTTGATATCCCAAGTGTTTATATTGGTTGGTATAGGCATTAACAAACCTCTCTTTGTGTGGTTCCAACCATTGGCGAAGAACATACGATACAACACCGGGAGAATCGGGAGTATCCCAATGGGCGATAAACTCCGCAAAATTTAGATGATACTCTTCCTCGGTAAGAGACCAACATAATGATTCCCATTCACCGTTGAAATCAACCCATTTAGAGTAATTTAGATCGTATTGTTTTTCAACTTCCTCTTTTGCATCCGCTCGTTCATGTTCCGGTAGCATCTTAATCTTTTCATATCCTTTTTTCTTGGGTGGACAAATTTTTGGCTTGCACCTATTTATCAAATTACACCATATATGGAACGTACAAAGCATATTGTGTGCTAATGGAAACACTACCTCTATTGCATTCATCAATGCGACTTCATTGTCGGTGACTATAACCCCGGGAATATCATCACCTCGGAAGATTTCCTTAACTTGTTGTAGTGCCCAAATGTAACTAGGTTCTTGCTCGTCCCTTAAAAAACAAAACGCCATGGTAAACGCTGACTGCGTTGAAGTACGCCCAACAATATTAAACAATGTAACCTCATACTTGTTCGTCTTATAAGTACAACCCATTATGAGAACTTCATGAAAGCATTGAGCTAATTGAACACTCGTTGGATGCGCAATGAAGAGTTGTGTTATCTTTCCGTCCGAATCCACATCCTTTTGAACCGCGTAGTCTTTCTCTTTAGCCAAAAAAAAACAATTGTTGCATCACTTGTCTATCACTCCATTCCTTCTTTCTAATTGTCACAATTGCATTACAAATGGTGGACAAAGATGAGTGGTTATCCTTTTTATCCTCCTTTAGTATTTGAAGCATTTGAATCGGTGAAAGACCGATTTTCTTCATTTTAGCTACCTTGTCCATCTCTTCAGGAGTTAGCTTGGCCGCCATGAAATGTCCTTCAAGATGCTCCGGACGAGGGTGGTTATGACAACCTTCCATAACCTTGTAGAGAACCCCATCCACCCAATTCTTCGTTGTAATTAAATGCAAGCTTGAATGGGCATTTAATCTTCTTTGAGAAAGTTTTGTTCTTCCTATTTGTCTTTCCTTTATAAACATAACCCTTCCTCTTGTGGCTTTTATCGGGATCACCGCTTCTCTCACAAACCATTTCAAAACGGGTTTTGCTTTCTCTCCCATTCAATACTAATACGCACATGTCTTTAGTGCATGTTGCCTAGCCCAACTCTTTGCCTCTAAAGGACTTTTGAATACCAAGTCATTCATGTAGTGATGGGACGTGTCATCGTACAAAATATCAACAGGGGTAGGTTGATTTTCCATTGGTTCTATTGGATCAGATGCAACCTACGAGTAATAGCACAACATCATTACCAACTAACAATAAGAAATACTTAAATTTTCGATAATGTAAAAATAATATACGATCCTGCCGAACAAAAAGTTCGGTTATGAAAAAAAATTTGCGATCTTGCTGAACTTGTTCTTTGGAATTTTCTATAGAAGAGTTCGGAAACATAATTACTACACTCGACTAAACCGAACTACAAAGTTCGGTTATCTATTCAATGAACGTGATTTGCGAGCTTGCCGAACATAAAGTTCGGTAACAAAGGGACTAAACTCGACTAAACCGAACTATTAACAGTATACTCTATAAAATTAGTTCGACAACGTTTTCTGGAAAAAGATAACCGAACTCTCAAAAACCTCCATTAAAACAGAGTTCGGTTACTTGCGTATGCTGAAATGAGTAACCAAACTGCACATACAGGAGAGTTCGGCTACCTGTTTTGCAGAATTGCTAACCGAACTACTTTTACCTAGCCAAAATTTCTTCCTGAAATTTTCGATTTGGCCAATTTTTTGCACAATTCAAGCTACATTAACTACATTTGAGACATACCTGAGTACCCATAACTTCATCTTCTGGTTGTGGCTGATAAAATTCATCATTTGGGTTGTTAGGTTGAGTTTGGGGTAAATAGCTTTCATCATCTAACAAATAACTCATATCCGGATCATTAGAAATATTGACAAATATTTTAGGAGATGAAGGAGGTTCTGATTCTGAGGAGGAGGTATCATCACATGAATCACTCATATCATATTTACTAAACTCGAAATAGGATTTTTTGGGTTCTTCCCTCTTTTTCTTCATCTTTTTTTCTTCTTCTTCGCATGAAGCGAGCAATGCATGCCGAAATCCACAAGGTTCGCCGGTGGGAATTGCGTTTACCGAAGCTAAAAAGATCATCAAAATCATAGCTAATACAATTAACAAACTCATGAAGCTTTTGTTCTTCATGTCTTACTGTGAAATATATTACAGTTTGATGTTGATTTTTTTTTTTTTTTTTTTTTTGTGTGTGGAATGGATATGATCGATTATGCCTGAGATTGTTCTTATGTACAACTTGGCAACACAACTGTTTGGGAGGTCAACTCTTTCGCCCAGCCTTTAATTAATCCATGTTGTTGGCATACATTATGTTTTAACAGGTTCAATACATTCTTATTATTAATACAGAATAGATTAATTCAAGTTTTCTTTTTAATTTCTTTTGAATGTATTGATTAATTTAAGCTGCAGTGTGTACCTATCATTTGCATTTCAGATTTGACCGTTAAACTACTATATTGGGTTAAATACACTGCAGGACAACGACTACAGATTAGAATGAAAGTTAACATAGATTAGGACTACACGCAGATTACCCTTCCATCCAAGTTAACATAGAAATAAATTTATAATTATAAAACAAATATATATATATATATATATAAATATAAATAGTCTCAGAGGAAGAAAAATCACTTGCATAATGCACCACTTCCAAGCAATAACATGTATTTTTTTTATGGAAAAAGATCATATATTAACTAGCAAATATAGTACAAAGATTTACAAGATCATTTTTATCAAAAACATTAAAATCTATGCTAGATTTATGAACTTTTTATCGCAGGTTATCTGACATGTGTGGTAGCTTTTTAATCCATGCTTCCTCTGCAATGTAGTCCGCTGCTGAGTTATTCTTCCTCTTAATATATTTCACTTTAGCTTGAGGTAGATCGTCCAAGATTGTCCTTATTTCTTGCAAGGTATTTTCCGCTGGCCACGAAGATTCTGTGCTTACCTTGTTTAAGATATATGCCAACGCTTTGCAGTCAGTTACTATGACCACGCTTGATAAAATATTTTCTTTTAACCACGTAACAGCCTTTAATAAGGATTTTGGTTATGCGTGGAAAGCTGACGTTGCCCACTCCGAACCCGCAGATAGGTGCATGAAAGTTTCTTCATCAGCTGAATATAGAATGAAAGCATATCCCATCGACAAATCCTCTTTCTTAAAGGAAGCGTCAATGAAGATTATCCAATCTGAATTTAGGTTGGACCAAGAGTAATTGGTTGAGATTTTCTTTTGAGTTTTCATATTACTTTGAAGGGTATTTGACGGGGAAGAATGTAAGAAACTATTGAGTTGCCCTATTAAATTGATTGGGTCTGGGTTTATTTTTCAAAAACTACTGAGCATCTATGTTTCCATATGAACCAAAGTATGGTGGAAATTTTTACCTGAATATGGCTCAAGTTAGTTTCCGTAATCCACAATTTAATCCAGGAAATAAATGTGCTGGAAGTGTAACTTGAAGTTAAATATTTAGGGAGAGACCAAACCAAACGGCTCTTGCAAACGGGCACTCGCAGAAGAGATGAAGTTCCGTTTCTTGCGCTTGATTATTACATAACTGGAAAATCGGGTCGATGTCCTTATTATGAGCACCTAGTCTAGCAGATGTTGGAAGTACTTTTTGTGATAGTTTCCAGATGAAAAGTCTTATTCTTGGAATTGCTTGAATTCTCCAAATCTTATTCCACAGGAAATCTAGGATGACGTTATTGTCTTGGTCTAGATTGGCTAGAAAGTTATAAACATTCTTTGACGTGAATTTTCCCGAGCGATGGTGCCTCCATCTAATGATGTCTTGATCTTGTTTCCTTGGATTTATAGCTTGGATTTTTTCCCTGTCCTTTGGGTAAAAAAATTGGTTTAGATTTTCTTGATCCCACTTATTCTGATTCGTTATTAACTCTTGAACTCTTGTTGGTGTCTGATCTTGAGGGTTGGGGACTTTATGGATTATATCTGCATTAGGAACCCATCTGTCTTCCAAAATTTTCACCGAAGCTCTGTTTTTGACTTACCAAGCAAAATTTCCTTTTATTAACTCTAAACCTTTTTGGATGCTGGTCCAAATCCAAGAAAAATTCGATGATATGGACTTTTCTAGAGGGTGAGAATTTGGGAAATATTTTTCTTTTAGGACTTTGACCCATAATTGGTCTTGTTCGTTTACCAATCTACTGGCAAGTTTAGTGAGAAGAGCTAAATTGAAATGATGGGGTTTTTTAATTCCTAAACCACCTTGAGAAATGGGCTTGCATATACTTTTCCAAGCTTTTATAAATCCCCCTTTTCTTTTTTGCCCATCTTTTTTCCACCAGAAATTTCTATGAATCCTGTCGAGCTGATCAAGAGTTTCTTTTGGCAGAGCACGAACTTGCATTTGATAGGTTGGGTAGGATTGAAGGATAGATTTTATCAAGACAGTCCTACCGCTTGAGATAACAGTTTTGATTTCCAGCCTTGTAAAGTTGAATAATACCGCTGTAGAAGAGGCTCAAAATTGGCTTTTTGATTCTTATCAAAGAAAAGCGGAGTACCCAGGTATCTGTCATTTTTGGTCATCAGCAGGACTTTTAAGATTTTTTCTCTAATCTTCCCATGTTTCGGATGTATTCGTGGGATGAAGTAGACGTTGGATTTTTGAAGATTAACCATCTGGCCTGTGATGTTCCCAATAATTGTAAGATTTCCAAAAGACTTTTCGTTTCCCGCAGATCCGCTTTTGTATATAAAAAGCAGTCATCCGCGAAAAATAGGTGTGATATATTGGGAGCATTTTTGTTTATTTGAAATCCAATGATTCTCTTGTCTTCAATAGCTTTTTTGAGGAGTCTAGATAGAATTTACATGCATATTAGGAAAAGATATGGAGATTACGGATCATCTTGTCTTAAACCTCTCGAAGTGTTGAAAGTGGGTCCCAGAGAACCGTTTAGAAGAATTGAAAAAGAGGTTGTCGATATGCATTACAGAATGAGTTTTGTCCAGATTTCCGAGAAGCCAAAATAAGAGAACTTTTTCAATAAAAGTCCATTCAACCCTATCGAAAGCTTTTGATAGGTCTAGTTTTAACGCCAGAAATCCTTTTTTTTTCTTAGAGATTTTCATCGAGTGGATAAGTTCATGAGAAATTATGATGTTATCTGTGATTTGTCGACCAGGGAGAAACGCCGATTGATTGGGAGAGATTATTTTACCGAGAATGGGTTTTAATGTATTAGCTAATATTTTTGAGATAATTTTGTAAATGGTATTACTCAGGCTAATAGGTCTGAAGTCTCCCGGCGTTTGGGGTTTGTATTTTTTTTGGATGAGGGTTATGGAAGAATGATTAAAATCTTTGTCGAGAATGTCCGATAAAAAAAATTCTTGGACTGAGCCAATGATATCTTTTCCCAGTATGTCCCAGTTGGTTTTAAAGAATCCTGGTTGGAAACCATCCGGGCCTGGGGCTCCCCATTGGTTCATATTAGATATGGTGAGCCGATCTCTTCTTTAGTGGGTATTACTATCAAGGAAGTATTTTCTTCAAAAATGATGCAAGGATTTATGATGCTGGATAGATCAAAGTCGAAATTGTTGTTTTGGGACGTGCCTATTTATTGGAAATGGTTAACCAGAAGTGAGTTGATTTGATCTGTTTCCGAAAGCCATAGCCCAGAAGGTTCTCTAAGAGAATTTACCGCATTGATTCTTGTTCTATTTAAGGTAGTGGCATGAAAATATTATGTGTTCTGATCATATTTTTTGAAGAACTTATCCCTAGAAAGTTGATGATCGTTTTTGATTTTGTACCATTTTCCTAGCTCCGCTTGGAGATTTTTTAATTTGTCTATTTCTGTAGAAATGTTTCTGGATCTATGGATACTATCAATTTTATTGTTTAGGGACTTAATATGTTTGTGGATGTTCCCAAAGGTATTTGAGTTCCAATTGGCTAAGTCGGAGGATAACAATTTAAGGAGCCCAGAAAAAGTTCTCTCTCTGGAATTGTCGGAATGTAATTTTCAAAAGGCTTCAACTACAGTAGATAATGTGGAATGAGTTAACCAAGACCTAAGGAATCTAAAAGGTTTCTGAAGCCTAGTTTTTTCGGGGTTTGAATATAATAAAATTGGCGTATGATCAGAACCTACCCTCGGGAGGTGAGTTACCTTAGTGTTCGGAAATTCTTAGACCATAAGAAGGAAGTTAGCACTTTGTCATTTCTTTCGCAGATGTTTGCTTCACCCTTTCGATTATTTGACCAAGTGAAAGGCTATCCATCATATCCCGGGTCTTGGAGTCCCAAAGAATCGATAGTTTTGACGATGAAAGATTTACTACTGGAGCCTGCTTTATTTCCTCCTTGTTTTTCGTCTGGGTCCAAGAAATTAACTTCATGTCTATATTATTGTGCCAGGATATTGCTAAGCCCTTGGCTATTCCCACGGATGGAACTATGAACCAGTCATGAAAAGGGGAATTCTTGAAAAAAGAGTCCATTCGAGACAATTGGGCTTTTGTCTCAGCTAAAAATACAATGTCTGGCTTGTAATATTGACACAAAAAATTAAAATGGTCTTTGGTTAGGGGAGTCCCAAAGCCATGGACATTCCAGGATAACAGTTTCATGGTGCTTGAGCTAAAAAAAACGTAACAGGGGAACAGAGGATAAAAGAGATAAAGAAAGGAGTCAAAGGAAGAGAAATAAACCTCAAAGCTGACTTATGGACATGAGTAAAGCAAACAAGAAAAAAGGAGTTCAAACACAACTAGTAGAGATGGATAGAACAAGATGAGAAAATAAATAAAACTTTGACCAAAAAGTTAGGAAAATATCAGGGCACAAGAAAAAGAGCAGTAAGGATTAAGGAGAGGAGCATAGACCTAAAAAAGACACAGCAGAGAAAGATAAAGAAGTAAACAGAGAAGGTCTAGTTAATTAAGATGAATCCAATACAGATAACACTCACAGCAAAGAAGGAATCAAAGGAGAATAAAGCTGCGTAATAAGATGGCGAAGGAAATAAACTTAAATTAACAGGATTAAAAGCAATAACATGTTCAAAAATCAGATATATTACCAAAACTTACATTAAGTATGACACGCAAATTATTATAAATGATAATTTATAAATAAGAAGCATTTTCGAAAGTTCTAAAACTGTTAGCCGCAAATGGTTCTTATTATGCAAATAAGTTTTTTAGGATATGTGAAACGCGGAATTCAGATGAGAATATTTACAAAATAATTTCCTTAGCATGACTGATATTTTTTTCTACTAAGAAGCCGGTACTCGGTAGGTTATAACTGGGGTTAAAAGTTGGGTTAAATGATTTCATAAAATGCCACATGTTTAGCCATGGTGCTTCTAGATCATGATATCATAATATGATATAGCAGCGGATTTTTTTTTCCTACAATGGGCATTAGGCATGACTAAAAGAGTTTCTAAAGTAGTATAAGAAAGGTGAGAACCTGTAGGTAAAAGCCGTTGGAGGCCATCATGGTATTTAGTCCAAAGTGCCTCATGATAATGTCAGCAATTTTAAATAATATAAAAAATAAATAAAAACAATTTATCTTTCGAATCGTTTGTCCAAAATTCACAAACTTTATATATTTGAAAAGCTCTTTCCGAGAGCTACAAAAAGAGTACCCATATGACTATATAATTTTCATTTTTTTTTAAAATTTACACTGGGGTAGATTTATGTACACATCTGCAAAAATCCAGAAAATCCAATATCAATGATAGCCAGACTGCCACTCTAGTCTATACAAACCGACAAAAATATCAACCACGCCAAGCTCTAGTTAGATAATAGACGTATTTGTAGAGGTTGGTTTAGCAGTCAACCTGTATCGAGGATAAAACGATAAAACATAAGAAATCCCGGTTTGAAAACTAAGGGATTAACCTTTCACCAACAACCATGTAAGAAACAAAGCAAGAAAACAATCAAAGTAAAAAAAGTTAGTTAGTGACTGACTTAAAGAGACAAAATCTATTTGGGTCTACAGAACAGGCCACGCATAGAGAATACCAGCGTACAAGTATGTACAATCTACAAAAAAGATCAAAGTAGCTCATTTATTCAAACAAAACAATCCCTGCATCATCACGGAGAATTTCAGTGAAGAAAATATGCACACATCTACCAAAATATGACTGAACGCTCACCATGGTTCAGAATAGCATACACAACCTTCTCCGACATGGTTGATACCCTACATATTACAAACACATAAATAAAAAATATATACGTTGTACATTAAAGTGTACATGCTATATAAACAAAAACATATACTATTGTATAGACATGTAAACCTCTACAGAAATCCTAGCAAATCCAACGTCCATACAACTAAACATGACACACATCAATGAGAATGAACAATGGTGTACAACTATGTACACATCTATAAAAGTCCATAAAAAGGATACTACACTTAAAGATAAAAATCTATGCAGTTGCAGCATAAGCTTATCAAGTCAATCTGTGTAGGATAAGCCTTTCTATAGTGCATCATTAGGCATCTATGCATCATAAGCATATCAAGTGAATCTTTTTACCATGTGCACAAATTTGTACACCCAAGTTACTAATGCAAGAATAAGCTTACGAAGTCATTTTTTCACATGTGCACCAGATTGTACACCCTGGTTATAGTTTATGTGAACCTGCTCGCTCTATGCTACATTGTTATTCAAGCATTCCAATCTTCCTAGAAAGAATGTACACACTATAACAATCTATAGTAGTTGAAAGTAATGGATGATATACCTCTTTGGTACTCAACTGAATGAAAGTGAAACCTCGTGGCTCTCCTCGCTTTGGACCACAAGTGTGCCATAAAAAATTCTCTGACTCGATCCTTCCATAAGGAGAAAATACCTTGATCAAGACCGACCTATAGTTAGGAATACAAATTCAGCGACTAATAGTGCTAGTATAAGGGAGGGAGGGAGTGATAGATACTAGGTTATTCTTTGATCGAGATTTCCGATGCATATCCTTCTTTCAATGGACACTTATCTGGACATGATGATCATCAATGGTGATAGGAAAACGATGAGCAACAATAGTCGTGATCCAATTTTCCCCTTCACCTGAAAGCAATCAACACCATTATGAGTATTAGTTTGTTAGATGAAAAGGTTCAGCACTGAAATAGAAGCAAAGATACGAACATACAATAAAGAAGCTAAATAAAATTGCAAGCATATTCCATCATCAACTTTTTCAAAACCAAAAGCATGACAACCCCTGGTAAGCATCATTTATTGTTAATAATGAATACTAGCGATGACACTATAACAACTATGTACACATTAACAATGAACAAGTGTACAACTATGTACACATTAACAATAAACATGTGTATAATTATGTACACATTAAGAATCAACATGCTATATAATAGGCACTGATAAATTCAACTGATATCAACTTCTAATATGGGTAATTCTGAAGATTCTTGCAGCACTTCAGGTGGTGATGATGGCCCCACCAGTGATATTGTACTGTAGCAATCAAGTTTTATATGTGTAACTGATAAAACTAATTAGATATCATTTCATTACAGAAGAAGAAAATAAATAGTATACCTGCATAGTAAACTATTTCTCTCAAGTTACTACACTGATTATTAATTAATTCAAAACGGATATAGCAAATTCTACCTAAGAGTCATGTCGTTATTTACCAATGTAATATTATATGTACGAATTCCCTGCATGCTATCTACTCAATTCCTATGAACATATGTTTCAAAATCAGGAAAATGAATTTAAATATTTAGATCCCAATACAATATGTAACAAAAGAAATAAATGACCATTGATATCTTATTTAGACCACTACCTAAATCAAGATATAGAGAATCCCCCAATAAGAATAAAAAGCATCAAATTAACACATATCATAATGCCAAAATCCGTATACGATGTCAATTATGTGCACAGTAACAATTCAAAAACAAATGTGTACAAACTGGAAACACAAACATATGCTTATCAAATCAATCTGTTTCCAATGTGCAGCAATTTGTACACCCTAGTTACTTATGCAAGAATAAGTTTACTGAGTCATTTTTTTCAAATGTGCACCAGATTGTACACCCTAGTTATAGTTTATGCAATTACTTTGTGATTGTTTAGAAAATCATTACAAATCATGTGCACCAGATTGTATACAACAATGTACACTTATATTATAGGTGTACTAATATGTACGCATGTAATTTTTGTAAACCAACAGTCAGTTACTCATAGCATCACTGATTCGACATCCAAGAAATGAAAAAAGATTGTTAACTAAAATTTAATTAAAATTCCTAGAGTGGTCTACTATGTACACATGTAATTTCTGTCACATGTGTACAACAATGTACACTTATATTACATGTGTACTAATATGTACACATGTAATTTTTGTGACAACAAATAGTCAGTGACTCTTCAATAGCAGTTGAGAACTAATCCAGGTTTACATGATTTGCTAAACCAATTCAAGTGGCCCTTTATTTTGCTAAGACACACAAATCTTAAGTACATCATTAGAATGGCAATCACAATTTGAGTTCCACTCACCGAAAGCAGACCTTGAGAAGCTTCATCAAGGTTAGGATTAGATGACAGTTTATGGGGAGACCATTGTGGATATTCATCTCAATTCATTAGCTTGCTTTCCCATGGAAATCGATATTCATTTGGAGTACCCAACAAACAACCCAGCATGTACAAAAAAAAATCAGTTAGTTTAACAATTAAAGAAAAACCCAAAGATGTGAGCCAAACACATGTCCATCTGAAATTCATTAGGTGCAACAATAAAATTTATTTTATTCCAGACAGGTTATTTTGTTGAAGTTGAATTATAAAATTTATATAGAATCACACAAAAGACTATCCATAAATTCAAGTTAAATGGGAAACATGATAAAGTGTTATGCTCATTGTTTTGCCAATATAAGTAAGATTTGGAACTTAGCGTGGTTCGGTCTTTGCAAAAATCAAATATTACCAGAAGACTTCAAGGGAAGGTGTAAGCATAGTCAGTGCAGCAGTTGTAAGGAACATGGTTCACTAAAGGAAAAATGCAAGATTCAGTCTTTCTAAGTAAGCCGGCACTTATCGAGATGCGCTAGAAAAAGCTAACTATGTTGAAAACATCTGAGTTGTGCTATAATTATATTGCTGACAATTACAGCACAAATGTTTAGACGCAACCAACACTACTAAGATAAAGATATGAGATTTGTTCTAAGATTGGTCGATATATATACATTTTCGGTTCATGGCAATCTAACAAAGATATTTTGTAGTCTAGATTTGAAATGCCATTTGTATACACTTGGCATTAATCTCTAATGCTACTATTTGAAATGCAATCTGTATACACTTGGCATTAATCTCTAATGCTACCGTACATTCCAACTACTACAACATTTACAGTGCAATGTGTACCTCTTATCTCTTACCACACTACGGAAAGAAATGGGACATTACATAATTATTTTATTTTAAAAGAGCTTGCCACTTTCTCCATGTGACTACAATTCATGAAATTAGCGTACAACCCTAATTTATAAATGAAACAAATCCATTCAACAAGGTTAGATACTAGAGAATCAAAATTTCCTTCATCTTATCTAATTGCCAGATGACGCATTTTTCCAAGCATAGCATGTTAATGAAGAACTACTACTTCGTAGATCAGTTTACAATGCCTAAGCTGGCTAAATTAGTGAACGTCGAAAGAGAACCTAGTAATGGGAGAAAAGAAAAATACTTGGAGATTTTGTTACTGGGTTTAATTCTAATAAATCCCAGATTCCAATATCAAATGAAACGGATCTAAGAAAATGGAGATAGATACAAATCAAACATCCAATTGTGAAAAAGAAATAAGAAAAAAAGCTAATTATTGTGTTCCTCCCAAAATAGCCATAATCCAGAGAGAGTACCTGCGCATGCACCAACTGTTGGAGATATCGAGGAGACGTGATTTTTAATAACTTGATAAAGATTCTGAGAAATACGAGCTTCCTCTTGGTCCTTCAAATTTGTATATAAGAAAATTAAATCTCAATGCATAAAATGTAGACGATCAACAAACAAAATCAATGACTTCTCAACAAAAATTCAATAAACCTCACATAGATCTCATACAAATCTAGAATTTTCAAAGACATGTTATACATCTAATAGATCTGTAAATTTAAACACAAAACGAACCATAAATACACATCTACCGATCAAAATAGCAATCTGATAACTTATCAAAACAGATACCTAAAGCATCGCAAAAGAAATTGGAGCAAGATTATCGAGGAAAATGTTAAAAACAAACAACTGATCTAAAATTGAATGAATTTTGATGGAATTTTACCAGATTTGTTTGTTTTTAGATCTTCTGCCAGAGATTCTTCGAGGTTGAGAGAAAGGGGAAAGGTAGAGGAGCGTAAAATGATCTAAACCTGATCATGAATCGAATTCGATATGAGTTTTTATCAAAATCCTATCACCGTCGTCTTCAACAGGAGTAAATGGAGAGCACTTTCGAGAGTTTGGACATATGAAACCATGAAATTGAAAATGATTATGACAGAGGAAATATCATATTTTGTTTTATGGGTATTTTTGTCCTCAAAGAATGCATATTTTGAACTAAATCGTTCAACAATGGACTGACTCGTTTAGGATTTGGTAAATTTGGATCGCCTTGTACTAGGCTTGAGATGACAGGACCAGACAGTTTAAAGCCCAATAACTTTGGGACTAAACGTCAATTTCTACAGTTTACTTCCCATAGTGCACGTTCACATTGTTTATCCACATCGGCCGTAAAGCCCAACTGTATGGAATTGGCCTAGTTAACTTAGGTTTCGTAAATCGGTGCGGCAATATTAAATTGTAAGTTACTATGGAATAAATATTTGATTTTATTGTTTTAAAGTATACTGGTAGGTAATGAAACCTTTTAAGTATACTGGTTATGAAACCTTTTAAAAAAGGTATAATATTAAGTAAACTATTAGGTGATAATTAGAGCTAACGTCCACTCTTTAACATGGAACAACACGTTAATGATAATAATTGAAAATTTGGTTCAAGATCATCATTAATCCCAATGCTACAGCCCTTTATCCATCCAGATCATCGCATTCAGACTTACTGGGCTATGTAATGTCACTTATGACATCAAGGGCACACCGTATTGACACATCCACTCCAAATCGTAGCCATAATTTAAAAAACTAAATTAAATTTACAAATATACCAAAAATCAATGGAGATATTAGACAACTCACCAAAAAATCTTTATCCACTACAAGAATATTGGCTATCAGCGACAAAAGCAATAGTCGCAAATAATTCATTTTTGGTCGCTAATGATTTTTCCCGACGAAAGATTCATGTCGCCTAGAAAGTCAGTAAATGTGCGTCGCACAATGGTAACGGCGACGTAAATTTGTATTTCGTCGCAAAATATGTATTAGCGACATGCCCAGGTTTGGTGGCTGAACACAGAAAAATTTCCGACCAGAAAAGATATTGTTGTCATTAGAACCTATTAGCGACAATATATTTTTGACGTGAGAAAATATTTTGAGTTGGCGATATCATATTTCGCAGCTGAAGCCTCCTTTTGGCGATAAGATTGTACACATGTTTGTACCATGATCGTTTTTTTGTCCCAAAGTCATTTTTTATCTGATCTTTGCATCTCAAATCTACATATACTATAATTTAAAATCTTGTTGGAAAATTAGATAGAATTTTCGTATGAATAGAAAATCCCTTGTTTAGCACCTAATGCAGATGGGTTTTCTTGAGTTAATTGGATTTGGCCCAATTAGAGTTTGGTCGGGTTAGTTAGGGTATTTCCAATTTGGAAACCAAAAGAACCGTTACCGAAAACGTGAAAGGACATAGCCTTTCATAAGAAACCCTTGGAAACAACTCCATGAAGCATCGTGATGTTTCAAGGAGGAGGTATGATTGATTTCTATTAATACCCTGCACACACTTAGAAAAGACAATCAATTAGACACCTAATTATCATTCTACTGCATTCTAAAATCACCTTTCAAGTTTTGTGTTAAAGAGAGAGTTCATCACTTTAAGTTTTGGTTCGCCGTTTCTCGAAGTTTGGAGTGCTACTACATCGAGAAGTTAGTCGTTGTATCCTGGAAGACAGACATCGATAATCCGTAAGCACCAGTGCGGGGTGAATCTATCTTAAGGCTAGAGGATATAATCCTTGCCTCGACTTTGGTTTGTCTAATTGGGTTTGCATGATTTTTCTCTTCTTCTCTGTTTGTTTTATTGCAGTTTATGCACAAGATTGCCAACAATCTTAAGACAGAGGTTATTCCTATTTCATTGTGCGTATACTGTGATTTCGCTACTAACCTATATTTCTGTATAGTTTGATACGGCAGGGATCGAGGGAACGCTTGTTTATGAAGTGCAGGCTGTTCTTTTTTTCTCCTTTCTAACACCGACTCACTACCACTGTTAGTGTCCACTCTCACTATCTCTCTCTATGAATAAGTGCTTCTACACAAATTCTAGGGTTCGGTTGAAAACTTGTGTGATTTACTGAAATACCCTTCTAATAAATGAACCGATGTTGCACTGCCCAGTGTGTGTGCCGGGAACTTCTCAAGCTCAGTGATCACAACACATGTTGCCGCAGACTTGCAACATAGGGCAGATAAAGCCCTATAATTCCTACGTTTTTTTATAATTTTTTTTTTTTGATGCAAACCGGTAATTCCTACGTGAAATTCGAAAAGTTTACATGCTCCCCATGAATTCAATTTCAGACTAGAATTCATTCTCAACATGTGTTGTCGGCAGACTACTTACACAGCCAGCACTTTCCAAAAAGACTATAAGTCGATGCAGGTACATCCACGGTCATGCCCAAACTGCTTCCAAACATGACATTAAAGCCTGTTAACAAAAAGTTTGTATAAAAGCTACTATTACCTTAAGAAAGCTGGTGGTTGTAAGGTAAAAATAAATGTCAAACAATTTTTAATATGGACACCAGTGACACTACCACACTCAGTTGCATAATTTGGTAAGAATCTATTTAAAAAACAATGCACAAAGAAACAAAGTGCATATCTCGCAACCATCAAATCGTCCTGAATTTTTACTTCTAAGTGATTTGGTTGTTGGACCATCTAAGAAAGGTATTCATTAATCAATTTTGAGTTTTTTGTTACTTTATCCTACAAAAATTTGAACTGTATGTGGATCTGATATTTGATGAGTGGTTTGGTTAGTGTAGAAAAATGAATTGTACCAATACCATGATCCTGTTTTTCAGTTGGATACATCCTGCACAAGAATTATGGTTTTGATTGTTGAAAGTATAATGTTTTGCATTTGTTTTTGTAGTATCATCCGGAAATGGGCCGTACATAGCAGCTTTTTGTGGTTTGTCGGCTTTAGTGAGTAAAATGAATGAACAAGAGTTGAAGTTGAATGTAGAACAAATGGAAGTACTTATGGAATCTCCCTTTGGTGACTTGTTCATAATGTTCTAGGATAACAACTACGGTAGATTCCACTGGTCCAAAACTGATGAAGCCTTCACTAAGTTGTTGAGGTGCTTCAAAGGAGCGACAAAACATGAAATAAAGTTTGAATTTGTTCAAAAAGGTGAAAATACATAATCACGTCCACGCCGCAAGAGCTAGGTCTCATTCTTGGAATGCCATGCATTGAAGGGAGAAAACGTGAAACAAAAAAGGCGATGTATGGTGGTTGTTTTAGAGAATCTGAATTTTACCGTAGGAATTTTGGTGAAGTTAAATCTGCAACAAAGGAATTGATACAAAAGGCAATCTTATGATTATTAAAAGCTAATGGAGCAAATGAAATGGAACCGTCTATTAAGATGAACTATTCCAATACGAACTTCACTGGGTCCGACTCAGTGGATCGTATTCGACACAAATTTAAAAACAAAATCAATGAATAGGGCACATTCATTTGTTATAATTAGAAGAAAGATAAGAGATGTTAAGATCTATGGGATAGTTGTAAATGGAATTATGGAGGAAGAAGTGAAGGAATGGTGCAACATAACAATTAAAAACTCTGGTAATCCCTTTGCCAGTAACAACAGAAGGCATGCCCCATTCAAGTTATGATAAACTGATTTAAACGTTTACAACTTCATAAAATAGGTGAGGTCAGAACCTACTTTAGAAAGGTGACTAATAATTGAATTAGGATAAAGATCATACCAGGAAGTGCAGGAAATCTCCACACAGATTTAACAAAGTGTTTGATCAAATTAATTGTTGTAGGACTTGCATTTCCAGCCAGGATTACTCGTCGGTTGAAGAAAATTAATTCTATTCAACCGCCGAAATAATCTTGGCCGTACTTATTAGTCCGTTAGGCGATGAAACTCCCCCACCCATTGTGAGACTACTCGACACGTTATATTCCCGCAAGGATTACACTACGTTAGAAGAAAATTATTTCTAATTTTAAACAAAATTAAAAAATGTGAAGATGCTACCTTGCCCCATGTGCTCCAAGTAAGCATTTCTTTCTTGTGCCGTCCCCTCTCTATCAGACATAACATCTAGCTCTTTAATTGATGTGTTTCCTTTAATGTTGGTTTTGAAGTTGTGTTCATTCAACTCCAACGCCAGTTATTGATCAAAAAAAAATCTCCAACTCCTGTAGTGCAATTGTGATAGCTTATACGGAAAGTGGGTATACAGGGTTATCCCGGTGATAGAAAACAGTTGCGTCATCACGGCTGATGCAAGTAAAAAACATGTCAGGTTCAAAAATAGATGGGAAGGCATAATTCTTATCAACACTCAGAAGAGCAGGTAGTTTATCAATATTATACCTAGTTGTCCAGTATCCAAATAGAGCACCCCCGTCGAAAGATCCTGATACATGTTTGCTTGATAGAGCAAACACCCACCTATTCAATTTCCTGCATTTGCAATCCAAGCATTAATATAACCCGTTAAACCAAACACTGATTTAGTTGAACTTTAACATACAAAACAAAAGTTCAACTTAAACATAGAGAAATAAAATGTCTTTCTGATTCACGGGCCGTTTCACAAAAAAAAAAAGATCAAAACCACCATTGAGGCTTAGTCTACAAATTAATCCTAATGTACAATTGAAACCAAATTCACCTTGTCAGGTGATTAGAATTAGAAATCAATCCATGTAATCATCAAATCAAATTTAAATCATATCAAATTTGGCATAAAAAAAACAAACAAAAAGATAACATAAATTGAATGAATATTCACAAAACTTAAAACCCTAACCAGAAATGAATGAATATTCCCAAAAATGTAACAATCAAAATGACCAATTGAGATTTAGTCTACAAATAAGCCTAATAATTCTATTATCTACAATGGAAGTTTGGGTCAGGGTGATTTAGAATCATAATTCAATCCATGGAATCATCATATTAAGTTAAATCATATCAAATCTGATTTAAGAAAAAAAATTGTTAACATATCATTATCTTGCAAAATCAATGATCGATTAGATTAAACTCCAAAGTAACGCAATACATGCACCAGAAATTGAAAAAAATCAATAAACTGAAAACCCTAAGCAGAAATGAATGAAGATTCTCAAAAACATAACAATCAAAAACCAACAATCTCACCTTCCAATCTGAGATCAAGTGATTTTGAGTAAAGCGAAAGATTCTTGTTACTCTTCAGATTGAAGGAGAGAGTGAGCAGAGAGAAGGAAGGAGTGAGCTGCGGCGAGAAAGGAGAAGCAAAATAATAGGGTTTCTGCTCCGGTTGTTGGTACTTATCCAACGGCTGATGCGAACCACCAACAAACGGTTGAGGATGCCCCACTTCAATCCCGGCCGACAGTCATTTTTCTTCCTTTGCAAAAGCCTTGTGTCCAAGCCTTATTTCACCCGCATCGGCCTGTGCAGGTTGTTTGGGAATATACACAACCGTTTTGCAAATAGATTGAGAAAAAGAAAGGTATAAGAATCGAATCTTTAACCAAAAAGCAGTTGCTCATTTTTTTTAAAAAATTTTAAATAAAAATTGCAAATTCCCGAAAGTCATGAGTCCCCGTTTCTTCTAAACGCGGCTACTCTAACTTTATTACAGTTTCATAACTACTACTCTCAGAAAAAAAATTAAAAAAACAAATTCATTCTCTCCTCCCTTTTGTAAATCATCTTCTTCGTCGTCATCTTCTTATCGTCAATTGATAATCAACAATTAATTAGAGAGTAAACAGTAAATCAGAATTTTTAAATGGGGAAAAAAACCTAGAAAAAATGCGAAAAGATGAAAAAGAGATAGGGAAGCGAGTAAAAAATGCAAAGAAAGGTAATTTCTTTTGATTTCTTTGTTTTTATAACTTTTACATAGTTGATTTGGTGGATATATTCTGCACATATTGAAAATTGAATTTGATTTTGTAGGAAGTTGCAAAGAAATTGAATTAGAAATTGAATGTGATTCAGCTGAAAAACAAACTGAGAATCAAGTAAAAAATTCAAGAAAAGGTACTAGTTTTGTTGATTTGTATCTTCCAATTTTTTTTTTTTTTTTTTTTTTCTTTTGTAGATACCACAAATCACAGATTACCTTTTGTATTTGTTTTTGTAGGAGCAGTAAATAAGAAGAAATCTGATGGACGTATGAGGAAAGAAACTGAATCAGAAAAAGAAGAAGGTACTAAATGCTTTTGTTGTCCCTTGTTGTGGATTTCCTGCATGAAAACCAAACTTTAGGAATATTTCTACAAAAATGTAAAAGTGTGGATATGTCTTGCACAGTAGGTGTTTGTGGATTGAATGCTGGGTATTTTATTAGTCATTGCTTCAGCACATAGATGCTTTCCTTTTCCATACTCTGCATTTTTTTCGTTTTGATTAGTGATCAAAGCGACATAATAAAGTTGTATTTGTTTTCGTAGAAGCATATGACGGTAAGCCCAAAAGGAAGAAGTCTACTGGAAAACAAAATAAAAGAATCAGTTTATCTTTGATAGATCTGATTGATTAGTTGCGTGAAATCGACATTCTCTATATTTCTCTTTGAGATCTATATCGATTGAGTGCGAATCTAGACTTGACTATTTCAGTAGTTATTGGATAGATTGATCTAACCAGACAAAGGAGTTTATTAGATTAGACATAAGATCCTTTGTCAACAAATCATCTTATCTTCTAGCAAGATTGATTAGAGTGGTTACCAAACAGATTATTCCTTTGTTTTTTGGAATACGATCCAAAGGACTTGCTATTCACGTGCGTGACTCTAGAAGTCGAAGGCGCAAGGATACTGAGGGAACTAAGTAACTAGGGGTAGTCTGCTTGGTCTCAACTATACGAAGTTGGTTATTGATTTTGTATAGCGGCTTAATTCTGAGAGTATTCAAATTAGACTAGGTCCCGGGGTTTTTCTGCATTTGCAGTTTCCTCGCTAACAAAATCTTGTTGTGTCTTTTACTTTTTTTTCCGCATTATAATTGTTATTATAATTAAGTAAAATACACAAGTACGTTAACTCCGCAATACTTGATATTGATCCTATAGAGTTTGGTTATTACCGAACCTATTATCAAGTACACACTTTGTTTTCGTATCGTTTCGATCTTGTATCCATAGTCAATCTCACAAGTGATTTTGTTGTTGTATTGTCTCGACTCTGTCCATGGACGATCACATTCGGAAGAAGATTTATAGGTTGATAAATAAAAGATTGTGGTGTATTTGGGTACCCCCGTCTTTTCAAGTGTCCTCACCAGAACGCTCGTTTCATAAAACTCAAAAAAGGATTATTTCGGCCAATAGGAAGCGAGAGTTTCCTCACCGTTCAATGTGAGAGCTTTATTTGTTTAGGCCTTTAAGTCTTTATCTTCAGACACTCCCTTGTTTTATTTTTGGTAGTACATATTTTGAAAGTTTGACTTTTAGATTATGCATTTTCTGTATTAACAAACAGGCGGTGACTTTTAACTAGAAGATTTTAGTCCTTCCGCGTATAAATAATTTAAAATAATCATGATCTCCTGAGGTGGGTTTTTTGACACCAACATTGGAACTTTATATGAAAACTTGGTTTTGCGACTTGACAATCTTGGATATTGGTTTGTTCTTTTTTGCACTGGCATTGGAGGTGCTCTTAATGCAAAGACTTGGTTTTACGATTTGAAAATTTTGGGCATGGTTGGGTACTAAGTGTTTATTCTTGGGAAGTAATGTTAGTCTCTGTTGTTTCTCATGACTTCGTCATTAACACCTCGTTTGGTTGGAAGAATCGGAATCCCAGTAATTCAATTATGGGGTAGTTCAATTTTTTGAATTGAATTTAAATCTAAATAATTAACGTTTGGTCGAGGGAATTCAATCAACTTTGTTTTTATCCCAAAATCCAATTCTATTGCACTATAAGACCGGTCTAATGGAAGAACTGTTTCTTTGGAAGAATCAAATTCTTAGGAATCAAAAATCTTAATTACGCGAAGTTTATTTGCCTTGCTTGGTTCAAAGAATCGGGTTCATTCCCTAAAAATTCGACTACCTAACCTTCGATGCCTTGAACAAAACATGATATATAAGGGTAGTGTCATACCAATTTTCTACCAAAATAATTGGAATATGAACGGGAATATTTTTTCATAATACCATAATCACTTTAATATAGCGGCATTACAAAACCCAAATAGGTGACAGTCGAAAATATCGAGGATGACATAAATAAATTGCGCAAAAGCAAACAGAAAAGAGAAACAAACAACAAGCAAACAAAATACTACGACAATAAAAGAGATGCTTATTAGAGCATGGTTTTATATATTGTAGTAGTTTATCTAGCAGACGCCATTAGTCTTCCTGGCCTTGACGAACTTCTTCCAAGCATCGGTAATTTCTCTCTGAGTTTCCAGTTCAGTCTTCTTCACTACAGTAACATTGACATCGTTTTCTTTCTTCTCCTCGGTAACTAATATTTTTGAAGTAACTCTAGCTGTGATTGCATCAAGCTCGTGCATTACCTTTTCGATGTCACTCACCAAACGTTCAGCAAGAGTACGAGAAAAATCTTCACGTATAACTACACGTAGAACCGTTACGTGTTGCGCATTAGGTGGCATGGTGTAAGCTGGAACAATCCATCCAAACCGTCTTAAGCTGTCAGATATTTCAAACTCGTTATGGTGAGTATTGTCCTTGAGAGAGAAAGCTACCAAGGGAACACCGATGTCTTTGGATACTATGTTGAAGCGGCCAGTTTTCTCAAGTCCTTCTTTGAGAACTAGCGCATTCTCGCTGCAGTTCTCCATAATGTTCCGATAGCCCTAATCGTGAACAACACAAAAAAACATTATTAATAATTTATACTACCATCTGTGGAGGTCATAGAGGATGATCCGCCATTTTGTGCTTGAAAAGGGTGCCTTAAGAAAGAACAAAATTCAAATTTAAAGAAATTCTCAAGCATTTTACAAACCTCATAACCCAGACGGATCAGTTGGTAGTACTGAGCAATAATTTGGCTGGATCCTGCATTTGACGAAAACAAGAAACATTATAGGAGCCCAAGGTTGAATAAATTCAGACTCGTATACACACTTTCGTTACATTCATGTGATCCAAATATACCTTTGGAGAAATTGAGAGTGAAAGTAGGTTGATCAGCTCCCAAGTAGTTGATATGAAAAATGAGTTCTTCAGGTAAGTCTTCTTTGGTCCTCCAGATAACCCAACCTACACCGGCATAAACAAGACCGTATTTGTGTCCACTAACATTTATACTCTTCACCAATGGCAATCGAAAATCCCATTCCAATTCTGGATAGATGAACGGTGCAATAAATCCACCACTTGCCGCATCTACATGGATCGGGGTGTCCCATCTATTCAATATTAACAAACAAAACTAACATGAGTCTCGTTCTAAATTTAGTTTCGAGCTATAAAATCAGATATACCAAACCAGACACCACATAAAGAAACAAAAGACGATGTACCCAGTCTCCTTGTTCTTCTCGACCAAGAGATCGTTCAAGAGCTTAACGTCTTCAAATTCTCCATTCAGAGTTGAACCAAGAATAGCAGCAACACATATGGTATTTTCGTCCACCATTTCAACAGCTTTTGCTGGATCCATCACGTAATATCCCT